>JACXGK010008428.1:0-22441 GCA_016801125.1 Novumbra hubbsi
GCGCAGAAACGTCTATGCAATTGTGTGTGCGCGCAGCAAATTGTATGCATTGACTGTGTGGAAAGGGGGGCTATTTAAAGGGGTCCGATGTGAACGGACTTTAGATCTACATGTCCGGCGAGACAGATCTCCGGGTGCGCATTCGTAATAAAGGTGTATGATTTGGGAAGACTTGAACGGCGTGGACATTCTCTGATTTACAACCCGGGGGGAAACTTTAGTTCCTACAATATGTGGTTAATAAGGGCTGAGAAATTAATGGCTAGGTGATGGTTGACGGTACATATCGTTCGATTGTTTGGAATGTGGCATAAGCGTGTTTCTGGGAGTGCGTTGAAAGGTGTGGGGAGGTCGTTGGATTGAATAGTGAGATGGATTTTCTGGTCGCCGGTGTGCATACTGTTGTTGGGGTGAGGTGAGTTGTTAACACTGTGGTTAAGATAAAGTGTTTGTTCCATGTCCAGACTGCCCCTGCAGCTCTACTATATTTTTCCCGTTACAAAGGCCATGGTTGTGGGACAATCAGTGGTTTGGTGTTTCTGGCGAGAGCGGAAAATAGGTTAATGGAGCAGTATATATGCGCACACCGATTGTTGTTAAATGTTGTGTTTTTCGGTAATTGGTTTTGGTTTCCCTGCGTTTGGGAGGGATCCAATGTTTTTTCAGGTAATATGTGTATTTGATCACGTTTACCGGGGTGGCGGTTCGACTGCCTAATGTGTTTAGTGGTTCTGTTCGCTGACATGCGTACAGCTGCCCGGGAGTGATCTTGGGTGCTCTTGCATGGGTGACTCAGAGTAACTCCTGACCTTCAGTCACTTTTGTTGATCTTTTACATTTTTTATAAATGAGAGTATATCATACTACTCAAAGAAGCGTTGTGAATATAAGCCCTGACTCACATTTCTGTCTTATACCCCTGACATGCTAAACAACAACATTCATTAAAAATGGGTTGGGGAAAAATATGTGGTATTTAATTGTAGACATAGAACATAGTCATTCTCTTTCCCTCTCTGTTGATTCCACTAAAATGTAGTGAGTTCACAGCTGTCCCTGTCTTTCTAGTGTAGATGTGTTTACCATGGTCTTTCACTGTCTGTATATTGTAGATGTGTTCACCACTGTCTTTCCTTGTGGAGCTGTATTTACTACTGTCTTTCCCTATCTCTCTAGTGTAGATGTGTTCACAACTGTCTTTCCCTGTCCCTCTAGTGTAGATGTGTTCACCACTGTCTTTCCTTGTCTATATAGTGTAGATGTGTTCACCACTGTCTTTCCCTGTCTATATAGTGTATATGTGTTCACCACTGTCTTTCCCTGTCTATATAGTGTAGATGTGTTCACCACTGTCTTTCCCTGTCTATATAGTGTAGATGTGTTCACCACTGTCACATATAGAGTGAAAACCGTGTGTACTCTGAATAAAGACAATGGATTGTGTCCCAGTTGGTTTCCTATTCCCTACTTGGTCAATAAGAGTGTAATTTATAAGGACTATGTCACGGCCAGGGCTTGTTTTATCCTTGTGGTGCGGTTGCCCTGTTAGCACTCTGGACTTATGCATGCCACTTCCCATATTGTCACCCATCTTCCCATTATACACACCTGCCTGCCATTCTCTTATCAGCACCATACTATTTCAACTTCAATCTCCATTTTCTTTTTACCAGTTCAACGCCAACCCAGAGCTGTGTTTTGGTCCCCATTTGAAAGATACGTGCCTACTTTGTTGCCTACCACCCAAAATACTTTTCCGCTGTTTCAGCAGTTCTGTTTGTTTGCTTGTTTGACAGGCTTGCACTGGCCTTTCCATGATCATGACCACAGTCCTTACAGTTGTTGACCGCATCGCCCTGCCCAAACTCCCCTCGTCCCGTGAAACGGCAGACCTGCTAGTGTCACATGTGTTCCGGATCCACAGTCTCCCTCTGGATGTGGTTTCTCACAGTGGCCCCCAGTTCACATCACAGGTCTGGAAGGCCTTCTGGCAGGCCACAGGGGCAACGGTCAGCTTCTCCTCAGGATACCACCCGCGAACCAACGGGAAAATGGAACGGACCAACCAGGAGATGGAGTTGGCTCTCCGCAGCATTTCTGAAAGCCAACCAACCTCCTGGAGCGCACATCTGCCCTTGGATTGAATATACTCACAACAACCTAGTTAACGCCTCATCAGGGCTGTCGCCATTTCAGTGCTCTCTAGGGTACCAGCCGCCTCTGTTCCCCTCACAAGAAACAGACCTTGCAGTGCCCTCAGTCCAGGCCCATATTCGTCGCTGCCAAAGGGTTTAGAGGCAGGCTCATACCGCACTGCTCCACGCCTCCGAGACTATGCAATGTAATGCCAATCAACGACGCAGTTTAAACCTGCGTCCTCCAGTCCTCTGTGTCCTCTTGCTCCTGCGCCTCTGCCCCCCCGAATAATCGACAACCATCCGGCCTACGCTGTACGACGGCTGCTGGACGTGCGCCGGGGCAGGGGGTTCCAGTATTAGATTGGGAGGGCTACGGCCCAGAGGAGAGCTGCTGGGTCTATACATTATAGGGATTACATTTGTCTTACACACACTGTCTTTTTATCTATTGTTTGATCATTCTGTTAAATTCAGGATGAGAATTCATTCCAGAAACTGGGGTTTATGTGAATTCAATTCAGTCAGAGTTGTTTGTCAATCTACAAACTATTTTAGAAATAATTTTTTAATAAAAAGTTGTTAATAAATGAGTATTCATAAACCAACAAATATATATTTACAATTTAGCTGCTGCTAGAAACAATTAACACATAATATAATTCACAAAGTATGGATACTAAAAACATCAAGTCTCCCATAAATGTTCTCATATTTCATATTCAGTGTTACCTTTCCGGACTTTACCTCCAGACCGTAGTCGGGAGGTGCAGGAAGCCTACTTATGAATTCCAAGGCCGGAACAATTAACCGCTGTTTCGAGGTAAATACACCCCAATTGCTTACATTTATCCGTTGCCCAAAGATGAGTAAGTCCGTAGTCTGATGAAATAGCTGCTGTTTATTAACTACAGCTTGTATAGTAATATTAACCAATCAACATTAAAGATAAGTGCAGGAATAGTAACGTCTGATAACTTCTCTTACTGAGTCACACCCTGTTAATTCCCCAGCAGATATATATATACCCAAAAACCACCAGCCCCTCCTCTTTACCGTACCCATAATGCCATTAGACATATTCGCTACACCCCACTCTACCAACATCAGGACAACTGTTCACCACCCTGATTTGATTCCAAACATTCAGTCAGTGTCATCTACAGGACAGATGACCACCGGAGTTGACTCATTACCAGGGTGGAATAAAGGATAGAGTTTCTCAGTGAAGGTTTGACCAGTAAAAGAGTAGATGTGACACTTGGTCTCCACATTGAAGAAGGAGACATGTCCCTCCTCATAATCCACAAACACCCCCACCTTCTGGGGCTTCTCTTTCAGGGGGAGGGTGACACGAGAGTCAGTGAAAGCCCAATAAGCTCTATCATATAGCCTCACCGTCCAGAATCCATCCTCAGGTCTCAGTTTGATAACCACCCTGTTCCTGTCTACTGACTCTCGGACCACTCCTACAATCCATTTAGTCTTCTCCTTCATCTGAACCTCATAGTAGACTCTCCCTGAGGAGAAGCCCTTCTTACCCAGGACACAGGGAAAATATTTAAACCTCTTTGGGTTGTCAGGAAGTTTCTGGTATTTCTTTCCATGCCATACTTGTTTCCTGTCCTCAGACAGAATCAGTTGTGGATTTGCTGTATCCGGGTCTAGAGTCACATCCACTGTAAAGAGAAACAAACTCTATGATAAGTACAATGACATCATGACATCAACATCAGTGGAGAGAATACAAGTGGGGGACAATATTTTACTGTGCTGATCTCTGACACATGAATCTTCCGGTATTAGTGGTTTGTGTATAGTTTGGCTAGAAATAACAGAACATCCATTATTAGTGGTTCATGTGTGATTTAGGGAGAGATAACAGAACATCCAGTATTAGTGGTTCATGTATGGTTTAGGTAGAGATAACAGAACATCCAGTATTAGTGGTTTATGTGTTGTTTTGGTAGAGATAACAGAACATCCATTATTAGTGGTTCATGTGTGGTTTGGGTAGAGATAACAGAACATCCAGTATTAGTGGTGCATGTGTAGTTTAGATAGAGATAACAGAACATCCAGTATTAGTGGTTTATGTGTTGTTTTGGTAGAGATAACAGAACATTCAGTATAAGTGGTTCATGTGTGGTTTCAATTGAGATAACATAACATCCATTATTAGTGGTTCATGTGTGGTTTAGGTAGAGGTTACAGGACATTCAGTATTAGTGGTTCATGTGTGTTTTAGGTAGAGATAACAGAACATCCAGTATCAGTGGTTCATGTGTGATTTAGGTAGAGATTACAGGACATTCAGTACTAGTGGTTCATGTGTGTTTTAGGTAGAGATAACATAACATCCAGTATTAGTGGTTCATGTGTGTTTTAGGTAGAGATAACAAAACATCCAGTATTAGTGGTTCATGTGTGGTTTAGGTAGAGATAACAGAACATCCAGTACAACATTTAGGTAAATAAATGATAGTTAAGGCAGTTTCATTCTCAACTGTCTTGTAGAGTATTTATGATTTTTGACCAGATAGTCCAAATGTCAGTATAAATACAGTCACATAGTAATTATGGTAGAGAGAAACACACTGACCTTCATGTCTTCTGATGTCTTCAAAAACTGAAATATAAATATATGCTGTTGGTTATGACAATGAGAAACATAATGATGAATGATTTTATAAACTACAGAGTATACAGGTACATTTTGAGTGAGGAACAGAAGGGTTTAAATGATGAGACCACTGCTATTTGAACCCTTCTTTCCTCACTCAAAATGTTCCTTTTTAACTTCATTTTTGGAAAGGAAATAAAAAGATTAAGATTTTAGAGCTGTATGTGTTCTTCAAACCAGTTTCACAGCATGACCACTTCATGACATAATTGGAATTACTGATGTTAATGTACCTGCAGCATACAGTAATATTATTTATTACCAGTAGGCCTACACCGTATAATATTCTTATTCGTATAGTATTTGTTCATGCAGATGAATGTGATTCACATTTATTTATCAGGATATGTCCATACTGTTGGAACCAAATAACACTGAAAATAACAATTTTGCTTGGTGTTGTTAAAATGGCTGGAACTTGATCATGTTCAGATGGGACACGTTTTCTGTTTAATAAATCCTGTGTTTATTCTTAGACACTAAAACACTCCTTACTACAGGGGACTATGGTCCCCTGTGTGTGTTTGTGTGTGTGTGTGATGGTTGTTTTACTGTATTAAATAGTGTGGTTCAGAAAAGCCCTCTCCTGCATCAGTATCAGGACAACACCACTATGTCAACTGTTTGACTATAGATTCTATAGATTCCCTTAAACCAGACCCTCCAGTTTTGTTTTGAGATGTTCTGTTGAAAAATCTATCCAGGTCTGATATCCGTTCACTGTGTTTCTCCTGACAATTCAGGAGAAACATTAATTAATTCAGGAGAAACATTAAACATTATAATTGGAGTTAAGGCATACAGTAAGTGATTAGGTTTATGGTAAAACTTATAATTTGAGTTAAGTCATACAGTAGCATACATTCTAGGTAAAGATCTAGTCATCGATATTTAGTCCCCACATGGATATAAAAACAAACAGGTACTTAAGATATTACTCACCATACTTTCTGAGGTCATCTGTAATATAGAGTAGATAGAAGCCAGTGAGAACCTTATACACATGTCAACCAGTAGATGTAGTCTGCTTAGTAAGTCATTACAGTCATTAGTCTGTAATCTGGGTTAGAGACACTAAACATTACTTACCCTGCTGTTTGAGTTGACCAATCATGTGTGTAATTTCAGCATTATAATTGCTTTAAGAGTTTTATATTAATTCAGTTAGAACAGTTTTGGAAAGACCTACGATCCAGTTGGCCTCTCATCTGTTGTGGCAGATTACTGAATCAATACAATCTCATTTGTAACCATTTGCAGGTAAGAGTAACAACAAAGGTTTCCAGCACAATTAACCGTTTATTAACAACTTGCAAGGAGAGTAAAGTTCCCAGCTGCCTAAGCAACAGTGAAGAGTCTCTGATTCAACGCAGGAAAATCAGCAGTACTTATACAGTCAAGACAATACACTACTGTTCTTTATTAACAACCCATCTTCACTTGGTTAACTATTATCTATTATGTTATACTGAAAGGAAGTCTGTTCTCCCCAGCTTCCCCTCAGGGGACCAGGGGACCACAGGTGGCCAGTCCAACCTAAATGGGTCACAAGTTATCTTATCAGAGGGGTAATAAAGGGTCACCAAAGAGGTCACGAGAAGGGAATAGATACACAAGTGGCTTTAACTCATTAACAGACATCTTAGTTATTGCTGACCACTTCAAACACATGACCACCATAAACGTAAACCCTACCACACAAAGGAACAGATGCCCTCTGTGCGTGGCACTGCTTTACTCAGCACACCTTCCACTTCAGGTGTAGACACAAAGGATTCAGTACCTTCACGTAACATCTGGATTATACCGTGTATAATCCATTACTGCGTTGAATCTACATTTATTACCATAACACATCACACACACAATCACATTTATTAGTCTTGGGGTTAAGTTTAGGGTTTGGGGCTAGGATGTAGAGAATGTCATTTTTTAAGTGTACTACTATGTTCTATGCTGAATTTGAATGCAGTTCTGAGTATGTGTCTTTGTATGCTATGTACAGTATGTGTTTATGTGTGTTTGTGTGTGTGTGACATATTCACCATTTTTCCATAGGAAATCTGTAATCCCATGGGTATTGATGTCACCTGTAATAAGTACAATAGATGGAAGATAGTGGGTCATGTGACATCATGAACATTAGATATATTTTTGAAATAGAAGAAAATAGTCTTGCGTATAATATTTAATGAATGCCATAATTTGTTATTTGGCTTGATCTGTTCCGCAGATTCACTTTCCCATTTTCTATAATAATAATACAACATCAGTTTGACATGCAGTTTCTTACAAATTCTTTTACCTTTATGTTTCGGAACCATTACAATACATAGTACAATACATATGTATGCTATTACTCACCATTCCTCTTCCATAGGTGGGCTGTAATGTAGAGTAGATAAACAGTCAGAACATTATAAACATGTCAACCAGTTGTCTGTTAAGTAAATCATTACAGTAATTTGTGTGTAATCTGGGTTAGACAAACTAAAACATTACTTACCCTGCTGTTTGAGGTGACCATATGATATGAGTGTGTGGTTGTGTGTGTTTGTATATATCATTCTTAACATTTGTGAGTGTGTGTGTGCGTGTCTGTGCAGGCCACACTACAACATGGTTTAATGCTCTTCCTCTTGGAGATAAATGTGTACTTGCTCTTTCAGAAAAAACATCTCCCTTCTGTCTTTCCACACTAAAATTGGTATAGAAAGTACATTTTCTTGCTCGGTAATTGAGTCTTTGTGAGATGGGTTAAGATGCAGATGCAACAATCCAGTCTAACGGAAGGATTCCAGTTCTGGTTTTGTTGTTTTATTATTCGTTCTTTCTTTTCTGACTCCCTGGGACTCAGTTAATCAGTTAATCAGTTTCATTAATCTCACCTGTGTTTGTACTCACCTTAGCCTAGTTTCCTCATTTTCCTGTGTGTTTAGTTCTGTCTAGGTGGGTTATTGTTTGTCATTAGACACTGTTGCGTTTGTTATGTTGTTCAAGTAGCTTAGTTCAAAATTATCTGTTTATTTGAACTCCTGTGCTGTCTGTGCTTACTTCCTAAACACCCCACTGAATCCTGACAGATATAAATTACCTGTTGGACAACATATTGAAATCTCTCTACTTTTAATTGTATTCATGTTTATTTGTATTTGTTGTAATGTCATATAGCTTCTAACAGTAAATTAATTCATACTTTCTACCCGAAAAAATAGCTTTATACAATTTTCTCAGGTGGCCTAAGACTTTTGCATAGTACTCAGTAAGTTACAAGACTGGATCCTGTAAACACCACATTACTTACCCAGCACAGATCTCTGTTTTTCTGGAGATAAACAAATACATAGAGACAATGAGACACATTAATATGTGTATACAAACAGAAATCAAACATAGTCCTGACTGAGGTAAATTATAAGGTAAAATCGATATAAACATAGAAATGTAATGACATATCTTGAAACATTTGTGTGTGTGGGGGGGGTCTATCTAACATACCTCCAGTTGGACAGTAAACTTCATTAATTGTATTGTTCAACTTCCCTTAACCACTTACAGATAACCAATAAAACCCATGTTGATATTATCTGTCATTCCCTCTCTACGATCCTCTTTATTTGTGTTAATGAAGTTATAAGACTGGATCCTGTGAACACCATATTACTTACCCAGCACAGATCTCTGTTTTTCTGGAGATAAATAGATAGAGATAAATAGATACATAAAGACAATGAGACACATACTAATATATAATATATATATATTTATATATATATTTATCTTTATATATACAGATGCTGTCAATTAACTTCTGGGCCACATCCTAACTGATGGCAACATTCTTGCATAATCAATGCTTGGAGATTCTCAGAATTTGTGGGTTTTTGTATGTCCACCCACCTCTTGAGGATAGACCACCAAGTTCTCAGTGGGATTAAGGTCTGGGTAGTTTCCTAGCCCTGGACCAATAATTTTTTGTTTGCAGAGACAATTAGTTATCACTTTTGCCTTATGGCATGGGGCTCCATCGTGTTGGAAAAGGCATTGTTCGTCACCAAACTGTTCTCAGATGGTTGGGAGAGGTTGCTCTCAGAGGACGTTTTGGTACCATTCTTTATTTATGGCTGTGTTCTAAGGCAAACTTTTGAGTGAACCCACTCTCTTGGCTTAGAAGCAACCCAACACATGAATGGCATCAGGGTGTTTTACTGTTGGCATGACTCAGGACTGATGGTAGCCCTCACCTTTTCTTCTCCAGACAAGTGTTTTTTTGGATGCCCCAAACAATCGGAAAAGGGATTCATCAGAGAAAAGGGTATTACCCTAGTCCTAAACAGTCCAATCCCTGTACCTTTGGCAGAATATTAATCTGTCTCTGATGTTTTTCCTGGAGAAACACTTGGAGAAGGGCTTCTTTGCTGCCCTTCTTTTCACAACCTCTAAAGGTTTTCGCCTCACTCTGTGCACTCACAGATGCACTCACACCTGCCTGCTGCCATTCCTGAGCAAGCTCTGCACTGGTGGTACCTCGATCCCGCAGCTAAAGCAACTTTAGGAGATGGTCGTGGCACTTGCTGGACTTTCTTGGGCACCCTGATGCCTTCATCACAACAATTGAATCTCTCTCCTTGAAGTTCTTGGTGATCCAATAAATGGTAGATTTAGGTGCATTCTAACTAGCCGCAATATCCTTGCCTGTGAAGCCTGTTTTGTGAAAAGCAATAATGACTGCACGTGTTTCCTTGCAGGTAACCATGGTTAACAGAGGAAGAACAATGATTTCAAGCCCCACTCTCCTTTTAAAGCTTCCAGTCTGTTATTATAACTTGATGAGCATGACAGAGTGATCTTCAGCTTTGTCCTCGTCAACACTTTTTCCCGTGTTAACAAAAGGATTATTGACATGATGACAGATGTGTGCATTTTCATGGCAAAAAGAGACTTTGCAATTAATTGCAATTCATCTGATGACTCTTCATAACATTCTGGAGTATATGCAATTTGCCATCATAAAAACAGAGGCAGCTGATTCTGTAATAATTAATATGTGTGTCATTCTCAAGACTGAAACAATGAATGAAGAAAAATACTAAACATAATCCTCATCTGTTATGTGAAGTAGTTAAAATACATTGAGGACATTATAAACATGACAGACAGTAATAAAAAAAAAAACGTAATCACTGATTTTGGTTATTTTAACACCTGGAAATAAAAAGTGCAGGTGTTGTTATTAAACTATCCTTTGAATATAACCACTGTGAAATGTGAATGTGTCAAATTTGAAAAATGTATTGTGAAGAAACTGTATTATTTAAACAATTAAACATTAAAATTATGTCTCCATTACCTTTTATTTTACATATCCAGTAGACAGTCAGAGCTAACCCAATCACAGCAATGACTCCCAAAGGGAATAACACAAGGAAGGCCAGTCTCCATGGGGTTGTGGAATTCAACAACGCGCCTAAAAACCGAACACATCAAACGACAGGGTTTATTAATTAGAAATAAATGAAACAACACAGGTTTTACACTGATCACTTGATCGCTGTTACACAACAGTCAAAAATGCCTATCATGCTGTCTCCATGTGCTGCACTAGGTCACTCTGACCACGTCATGGTCCACCTGATTCCTGCATATAGACAGATACTTAAGCTCTGTAGACCAGTTGTAAGGAAATCAAAGCAATGGAACAGTACGACTGTGGAGGATCTTCGGGCATGCTTAGAGTGTACTGACTTGTATGTTTTCAGGACTGCTTCCAACAGTCTGGATGAGTTCACAGAGGCTGTGACATCATACATCAGGTATGCGGTGCAGTCGTCCTGTCCACTTTGCAGAAAAGCATCCCCAAAGAATGATGTTTCCACCTCCATGCTTTACGGTTGGAATGGCATTCTTGGGGTTGTACTCATTCTTTTTCCTCCAAACACGGCAAGTGGAGTTTAGACCAAAAAGCTCTATTTTTGTCTCATCAGACCACATGACCTTCTTCCATTCCTCCTCTGGATCATCCAGATGGTCATTGGCAAACTTCAGATGGGCCTGGACATGCGCTGGCTTGAGCAGGGGGACCTTGTGTGTGCTGCAGGATTTTAATCCATGACGGCATAGTGTGTTACTAATGATTTTCTTTGAGACTGTGGTGCCAGCTCTCTTCAGGTCATTGACCAGGTCCTGCCGTGTAGTTCTGGGCGGATCCCTCACCTTCCACATGATCATTGATGCCCCATGAGGTGAGATCTTGCATGGAGCCCCAGACCGAGGGTGATTGACCGTCATCTTGAGCTTCTTCAATTTTTTAAGAATTGCGCCAACCGTTGTTGCCTTCTCACCAAGCTGCTTGCCTATTGTCCTGTAGCCCATCCCAGCCTTGTGCAGGTCTACAATTTTATCCCTGATGTCCTTACACCGCTCTCTGGTCTTGGCTATTGTGGAGAGGTTGGAGTCTGTTTGATTGAGTGTGTGAACAGGTGTCTTTTCTACAGGTAACAAGTTCAAACATGTGCAGTTAATACAGGTAATGAGTGGAGAACAGGTCTGTGAGAGCTGGAATTCTTATTGGTTGGTAGGTGATCAAATACTTCTGTCATGCAATTAAATGCTAATTAATTATTTAAAAATCATACAATGTGATATTCTGGATTTTTGTTTTAGATTCGTCTCTCACAATTGAAGTGTACCTATGATAAAATTACAGACCTCTACATGCTTTGTAAGTGGGAAAACCTGCAAAATTGGCAGTGTGTCAAATACTTGTTCTCACCACTGTATCTCAGGACAAGTCAACCACCAATAAATGTATTGGAAAGTAAAAAGTGCAGGGAAGTAGCCTACTGCATTCCTGGCATCTCCCGCTACAGTTGAGGCCTCCCCCGAATAAGACAGTTTCACGGGACCCCCCTGACATGAGGTCTTGGCCTACCCTTAAGAAATACCAGGCTTGAAAGACTTGTTGCTCCAAAGCCCTTCTGATTGTGTCGCAGATCAAGACGATCCCTGACGATTCCAGCTGCCACTCACGCTGGTGCTGTTATGATTATGCGTTCCCTACATTTTTTTGAGCAGTGTATAATTATTATACATTTAGGTCCATATAAATTTGGACACAGGCACAATTTTTGTTTTTGTCAGATATATACCAAAACATATTCAACCTATAGTTATATAATAGATATGTACTTAAAGTGCACACGCTCAGCTTTAATTAAGGGTATTCATATTCAAATTGGATCCAGACTTCAGGCAGTCATTGCCTGCAAAGGATTCTCAACAAAATATTAAAATGTACTTTTAATTTATGATTATAATCATTTGTTTAATTACGTTTGAGCTCTTGGAATTGGGGGACTGTGTATATGGTTGCAAGTCCTAAACTTTTTACTTGATATTGTTGTTCAACCTTTTGAATTAAAGCTGAAAGTCTGCACTTCAAATTCATCTTGATTGTTTCCTAAATTTTTATTCTGGTGCCATTCAGATCCAGAATTATGAGAATTATCCAAATATATTTGGAACTAACTAAATATTCCTAAATCCCTCACCATTATTGTTCATTGTAGGTTTACAGTATGTTTTGTCCGTGGTAGCTGTGTTCTATGTAGGAAAGCACGGGAAATATCACCATCTTTAGTTGGACACATTTGTTTTTGCATTTAAAGAGTCTGTATCATGAGTTTGCAAGTTTGAGAGCAGCCATTCATGCGGTATTTTTGTTTTGGGTAATCTGACAGAAGTGATTGATCACTTGTGCCTTCCACATCTCACATTCTTATTTGAGGTTGAACCTCAAAATAAGAATGTAATACACATGAAATCTTTATTGATGTCCTAAAAACTTTCTTTGTCTTATATACTGTACACTAAAACATCTGCAGTGTTTCATGTAACCAAAACAAAACCCTCTTGTGTTACTTACTAGGGATGTGAACCACTGTCTCCACCTCCTCATTTATTTGTGTCTGTAGGACTCTACAGGTAAAGAGGTTGGTGTCAGTCTCCTGGACAATGACATGTTGTTTGACTGTGTAGAATCCCTTTACATCTCTGTGTGTCTCAGGAGTTCCAGCAGAGAGACTGAGTCCTTTACTGTCCAGCCACACCAGATCAGGTTCAGGGTACCAGCCTTCAGATTGACACACCAGACCCATCCCTCCCTCTCTGTGTCCTTCAATGGACACCACTGGCCTAGATCCTACAGCTACAGACACACAGATAGACTGGATGTTAACTGAAGAGACAGGATGTATACACTTATATAAAAGACTAGAGCAAATCATTAAAATTTTACAAAAAATAGACCTTACCTTTAACAAAGACTTGAATCTTTATATCTGCATACCAGCTGTGCGACTTAACAAAGCATTCATAATGTCCCTCATCAGTCGCTTGTACCCTGGTTAGTTTTAAAGAGGTGTTTCCCCTCCACAGTTCCTCTTTAAACAGTGATGTTCTGTCTCTGTAGGAGGCAATCTGATCCTCCAGGATGTTTTTTCCATTTTGGTACTGATAGACAAGATCATCTGCAGAGTCAAGGTTACGCCACTCCACAGTCATGTCCTCAGCACTGATGTTGGGTTTGAGGTAACAGGGTAGAATGATGTCATCACCAGCCACAGCAACAATGGGTTCAGATGGACCAAGAACATCAAACTGTGCTGAAGATGAAATAAAGAAATAAAATGGAAGTTAAGTGCAATTTGATCCATCCACAAGTCCTTTCTAAATTAGTGGAATCAAAATTTAAAAAAACTTTAGAGAGGATCCAATAATGTTTCTGCAGTATTGATAAATAATTGCCAGAATATTCTAGAGAAAAAGTAATTAGGACGTTTTTGTAGGATAGTGTGAAGGGTCTGACCTCATAAGGGGGAGCACGACGTCCGTACCTGGAAGTCCCGCGTAATGTAATTCAAATAGCGCTGTCACGGTTAAGATGTGAGGCGAAACCAGGCGCAGACATTGTAAAGTAAATGTGATTTAATCCAAGACAAAGGTACAAACTAACACGAACAGTAAACACAAAAGTAAAGGTGCTGTGGGAAACAGCAAAACAGAACTAAGCAATATACAAGAAAAGTGTAGAGTATCCACAGTGAAATGGAATTAATTATAAGGAGGGAGAATCCCCACGAGAACAAATACATCAACTGGTCCGACTGTTGAACGGCTGGTTGGGCTCGGCCGGATCCGTCGTGGGGGCATTGGATACCCTCGCTATCGACAAATGTTTGCGAGAGCTCCCCTCCAGCTTGGCGAGGACGGTGAGCCAGTCCAATCCCCGGTCTTTGAACACTCTAGTGGACTCTCTAGAAACTTGGGGCGCCACCAAAGCGTTACTGAAAGCAGAGAAGAAGGCCGAAAGGGATGTGCTTGTGAATAAGGAACGAAAGGGCTCCCCAAACAATCCAGTGCTTCAAGTGTCTGGCCATGGGACATCCAGCTTGTTACTGCCCGAAGGAAGATGCGTCTATGCCTTCAGAATGGTCCCGTTTTGCAGCCCCTCCGGTTTCGAGGGCAACGACACCAATCAAATGCCGTGTTGGCAGGCAGGCATAGCGGCCGCCAGGAGAACCCCTGTAAAAATAGGAACTACAATTACTAACGCCTTTTTGGACTCTGGGAGCATGGTGTTATTGTTCCAACAAAGTCTGTGAAAAGATTGGAAATGGTTGGAGGAAGAGATGACAGCCTCCTGTATACACGGAAACACCCAAGCTTATTCCAGAGCAAAGACTCCACTCCAGGGGACAGCAAACAAGAACAAAAGGAATGGGATTGCCTACAACAGGTCTTCCAGGATACTACGCCAGAGGGAGAGTGGCCCGGGTTTGATGCTTCATCAGGGGTTAAGGGTAGCGAACAGCTTTCGGTCCACTCTGATTTAAGCAAGGTCACGTTGTTGGAAGTCTTGTTGGGGCAGTTTGGCATGGCACAACAACGAGACCCATCGATATTACGGCTGATGGCGAAAGTGGCAGTCATTGATGGAAAGAGGCTCCAAGGGGACGGTGAGTTGGAATATCCCTTTTTCGCGTTGAAGAAAGGTCTCCTTTATTGGACTAGTAAAAGGAGGGGGTTATGTCTGTGAGTTGTTAGTGGTGCCAAGATACAGTGTTGTATCTCGCCCACTCACATGTCTTGGGGGGACACTTAGGACATGAGAAAATCCTTGAGAGAGTAATGTCCTGTTTTTACTGGCTAGGCATTTCCAAAGATGTGGCCACATAATGTGAGACTAATGACAAGTGCCAACACACAGCACCCAAGCCGCATTATAGTAACCCCCTAATTCCCCTTACGATTATAGAGACTCCTTTTGAGCGTATAGCTATGAATTTAGTGGACCATTGCCAAGGTTTGTTCGAGGGCATGACTATATCCTGGTAGTGGTTGATTATGCAATGAAGTATCTAGGAGCCATTACTATGCGCTCTATGGCCACAAAAAGTATAGCCAAGGAATTGTTACTCCTATTCTCGCTTGTAGGGTTGCCATCTACCATACTGACTGTTCAGGGTACCCCGTTCATGTCGAGACTCATGCGAGATCTATGCAAGCTGTATAATGCAGAACAAATCTGCACCAGTGTCTACCACTCTCAAACGGACAGGCTTTGCGAGCGCTTGAACAAGACCATTAAGAGTATGCTCAGGCGAGTGGTAGATAAGGATGGGAAGAACTGTGATATGTTACTGCCCCATCTGATGTTTGCTCTACGGGAAGTGCCCCAAGCTTCTACATGATTCTCCCCCATTTGAGTTGTTGTTTGGGAGACCTTGTAGAGGAATACTGGACTTGGCCAAAGAAGCGCGGGAGAACCTACCGTGCCATTATTGATCATGTGGCGTTAATGACAGATAGAATGGCAGCTATGGGCGTTGGCCGTTGGTAAGGGAACAAATGGAGGCTGTACAGAGGACACAAGCTTGTGCCTATAACCGGTCAGCTCAAGCACAGCAGTTTAAACCAGGTAACCGGGTGCTCCTATTGGTGCCAATGCCTCAACACAAACTATTGGCCCAATGGTTGGGTCCGTATGAGGTCGTGGCCCAAGTGTCTCCGGTTAACTATAAAATCGGAAAGCAGGGACGGAGAAAACCATAACAGATATACCACGTCAACCTATTGAAAGCCTACCAAGAACGGGGCGCTCCGGCGTTGTATGGAGAGGTGGCGAAAACTACAATTGAGGTCCGGGTAAGAACAAAATTGACACGTCCACAATGACGGGAGGTGAGGGCTCTAGTGCTGAAGAATAGGAGGTTTTTTCGGACATCCCCGGCAGTACCTCAGTGATCCAACATCATATCAGGGCAGACCCGGGTGCTAAGGTGCATTTACGTCCTTATCGGATACCTGAGGCGAGACAGGTGACCAGGGCTGCTGTGGGGGAAATGTCATGTCTTGGGGTGATAGAGCCTTCAATGAGTGCTTGGTCTAGTCCCATAGTTCTGGTACCCAAACCACACGGGTCGATGAGGGTTTGATACAGTACAGAGACCCCACCAGGCTTTTGCAGCGGCTTATATCGATAACGTAGTCATACAGTACGAGGATTGGGAGGACCCAATCTTAAATTATTTTGTTATCAAACAACAACGAACGCTTCTTTCCCTGACTTGGGTCCATTATTATTCTGAGAAATCTACCAGAAGCCAGTAGATGGTACTGTGACCCGGATGAGTTAGGTTCTGATATCCACCACATCGAAATCTATTGCTGATCAAAAGGAGAAGACTGCTGACGGTACTTTCCTCATTCTCTGACAGGGTTTGGTGAGTCACTACACCTTTAAAAAAACAATGGTCAGGTTATATGTTGTTATTGTACATGCATGAGTAACATATCCAAAGATATGATTTATGTTGAGTAATCAGGGGGTTCGAGTCCCTTCTGAATTACAAGCGCTTACTAAGTAGTAAGTGATTTTAAAATACTTATAAGTGAAAACCTTGACATACCATCTGAAGTCTTTGCTAGGCGGTTAGCAGATAGACACGTATGGGTGAATGTGTGCACTGTACACAAGTGGTAGTAAGTGATAGGGGTGATAAAACTTAGGCTAGTGAAAGCAAGTTCCCCCTTTTGTAACAGTGTAAGGCCAAGTAAAGAAAATGACATCTTTAATTGAAAAAACAACGTTAGAAAACAATGGGACTGCAGCCCCTGACTGTCACAATGGTCATCATGGTATCAATACATTTTTGGCCCTCACCCTACAATTTGCCAGGACGATTCACCAGAGAAGTTATTTGTTTGGCTAGTGCTTTGGAGGCTACAGTTAATATGACCTCTGAAGGTCTGACCTTGCGGTCAGCTGAAATAGTTGCCCTTTGAACTGTTGCAATGCAAAATAGACTTGCTCTCATTGCATGATGGCAGCACAGGGGGAAAATGATTGATTGGCTTGTAAGATCAAGAAGGTGACAAATACCGCAATTACAAACCTGATGATTTAGGTTTCTCTACATGGTTGCAATCTATTTTTGGCATTTGGAGGGGTTCTCTGCTAAACATGATTGTCAGCAGTGGGTGTAGTATTGATCTTCAAGTGTGCCATTAACAGGTGTCTGTCACTCAACGTAAGGAGTATGCACACATGAGGCTTTCCCGACCACAGACCATGCCCATTTAAGGGGTATGGGATCTAACAGTGATGTTCATCAACATCACATTGACGCCTCAACCTTTGCTCAGTGTGCCCGGAGTGACTGTGATACTTGTGGCAGCCAACAATTCATTCCCTCACAAATATGTGTGGCAAAGATAGGGAATACCACCACTCCCACTGTTAAACCTTCACTTAACTTTACTTAGGAGTAAGTGAACCTCTTACATCACTAGGATGTGAGATGAATTTGTTTTTATTTTCTTTCTTTTTATTTACAGATTTGTTGTTATGACATGTAAAAGTAGTTCTTTAATGTCCAAGGAGGGAGTGTAAAACGCACACACTTTCATCCCCATGTGTTCCGTCTGTCAAAGGAGATCTATTTTGGGACCTTGCCAAAGGTGCATAAGTTTGGGTAATTTGAGGACAAGACAGAAGAAGCCAACAGCAACACCGATAACATCTTCATGTACTAATTATTTTGTTATTAAACCACCATGAACGCTTCTTCCCCTGACTTAGGTCCATTATTATTCTGAGAAATCTACCAGAAGCCATAGGAGCAGTGTTGTCCCAAGGCGAGGAAGAGGCTGTATATTAGCCGTAAGTTGTCTACCCGAGAGCGGAATTACGCCACGGTAGAACGGGAAGCTTTGGCCATCAAGTGGGCCTGGAGTATCTGAGGTTAATTATCTCCTAGGTCGCCACTTTGGCCTGGTTACAGATCACGCGCCCCTTAGGTGGATGGCTACACAATGAGAATTGAGATATTGGGTTTTCTTTTTCCGCTTGCCCATAGTTTTTAGCGTTAATGACAACTCTATGTCCTGGGGGGACTGACTTTGAAATGTTCTGTCGATTCACGTTTCTTCATAGATACGTGGCCTGTGTGGAATATTTTAGTAAAGATTAGATAGCACACCGGGCCTGTGGGGGTAAGCTCAAGAGATGAAGGCAAGGACATAGAATGTATAGGAAGACAGGTTTATTGCCTTTTTGCTGGACCCCCTGATGCGGTCAATGAAGAGGAAAAGTAAACAAGAGCTAGCTGAGGTTTCCTATCAGATCTCCTGGCGCCAGCCCCCCCCCTTCAACTGTCTTCTGCCTCCGAGGTCACCAGATGGCCCCACGGTCAGAGATGGGGTTGGCAAGATGGGACACGCCCACCCAGGAAGCACACTCAACAAATTCTATCCAATGACTGAGGGGTGGGAGAGGCTGTATAAAACTGTGTCCAATTTGAACGGACGTCAGATCTTCTTGGCTGTATTGTGGGGAACGATCTCCAGATATATCTGTAATAAAGGCGTTTACTTTGGAAACATGTGATCGTGTGAACATTCTCTGATTCGGACTCAGGGAAGTAGTTTTGAATTCTACACCTGCTTCACTTTTAATTTGCTTTGGTTGGCTAAAACGTTTGTTTTTATTTTACTTTTGTGTTTCTGGCGGTCACGATATCAGCCTGTGATGTTCAGTTTTCTGTTTTGACCTTAATTTGGTACGCGGCCAGTCTTGATTCTCGATTCGGGCCTGTTTACTGTTTGTTTTCTTTTTGGGCTCTTCCTGGTATTATCTCTTAGTTGTTGGCACAACTAGCAAGATTATATAGGGGGGAAGTATGGTAGTTGGGGATTTTAAATATTTAAGGTAGTATAAGAGGTGAACTTAGAGCTCAAAGTTAATCAAATATGTACACAGAAAGTTACGACACTGATATTTTGTTGTCCCATACTCACTGTAATTGGTTAAATTTGTTTTGGGGGTTTGTTAAAATGAAGAGAAGTCTAACATGCTAATTTTAGAGTAAAATGTATCTTACAATTTTGTTTTGGCCTAGCTAAATAAGACCTGAGTTGTTTGGAAGACTGGAAGCTGTGGGAGTGGAGTTTGGTATAGTTTGAATCATCACAAGTGGATGGTTATGTGTTGGTGATTGGGTTTGTGGAATGTTGACTGAGTATAGAGCTGTTGGAGAGTGGCATAGACCCTGAGGAGAGTCACCCCCTCACACCAATGCCCGGTTCTGTAGATTAGGTTCGGGGGGGAGTTGATGTTTTGAATTCCTTAGGGAAAATACTAGTGACGTTATCCAATTGGTAATTCCAGATTGATGGCATGAAGAAAGGATAGATATGAGTTTAAGGTTTAAACCATTTTGTAACTCAAAGCTTTACATTTAGTAAGATAATGCCAAACCCTCCAGTCAATGGTTTAACATTGTGTTGTGCTAGTTTCCATCCTAATCTCTCATAAAGAAGGAGTCCTGAATCCTGCAACCCTGATAGACTGAACAATGAAGGGCTACCGCAAAAGTGGGGCCCCGATCATTCCAGGTCCAAACCATGCCCGGACCACTGAAAGACTGTCTTGGGGTCGGAATAGGACAATTGGACTCTGATCATTGCCACCACCACGATCAAGGAGAGATTAGAGGAATGGAGGAAGGCACACAGAACTACAAGACTCCTGCATTGATGACTACAACAGCCAGCAGCCATTTGACTGGACATGATGAAACCCAAGAAGAGAGGGGAATGGTATTTGAAAGTTTACAACAGTTATATATTTGATTTGGATTTTAGCAATTCTCTGACAAAGGTTGATTACATGGGATGTTTCTTTATTGTTGTTGTACTTTTGCTAATTTGTGTTTTGTTTGTTGCCAATTTTGAGTATTTTGTTTTTATTTTGCATTTTGGAAAAATTATACCCCTACAGCAGAAAGAATAGTTTTTTCTGATCTTGTGATTTGGAACCAACTGACAAATTAATATTTACGTGGATGGAAGTATACCTTTGACACAAGTAGGTTTTCGATTAGACTCAATTAATCTGAATGGATAATTAGTTTAAATTTGTTGTTAATTGGTAGTGATACTTTCATGCAACTGAAACAATTTATTTACGTTTCTGACATTTGAGGAGTGATCCCATCATCCGTAATGGTTGCATTTTACTTGTAGTGTGACAAAATATTAAGGCTAAGGTGAACATGTAAACTGATGTTTTGTCTTCTCCGTTCTCCTATAAGGATGGTGTTGCAAACCTCTCTCAAGGCATGGAGACGATTTGGACCAACATGATTAAGTGAATCCTCCAGAACCTTTCCCTTCGGCACCTTCTGGGTTCCAGAACCCGATTCAGGGCAAATGAACAATGTTTCAGGGAGAAGGCAGAAGGCCTGACCCTCAACAGATCTGAGGCACAGAGTGGCTCACTATGGAAGACTGAAAGACTGTATTTGAAAATCAAGACAGAGGCAGATAGGCCTTTGGGTCAGTATATGAATAGACAAGAACAACAAAAGGACAATGTGCCAGGTGAAGGGGGAGGACGGGGGTGTAACTGCTCAGATAAATTTAGACTATACCATGTATTGGGATAGAGGTTGCAACTGAAGGGTTGAGATGGAGCGGGAAGTCAAAACTAGAATGTAAATGATTTTGTTGGTGTTGGTTTGATTAGCTGATATAAGAAAAGGTGTTTGTAGAAATAAGGAAAGACACTTGGGGAAATGAGATACCAGGGAAAAGGAGCCGTGAAAAGGGGAAGAGAATGAACCCCACATGATGCAGCCCCTGTAGCCCTCGGCTCCCCCGGTGCGGGAAAACAAATTTGGTTGATCTCAACGAGATCAAAAGGGGGATTTGTGGAATATTTTTGTAAAGATTAGATAGCACACCATACCTGTGGGGGTAAACTCAGAGATAGCAAGGCTGGGGTGATAAAATATTAAATAGTACATTCCAGGAGTAGGACCATAAGTCAAGAGATCAAGGCAAGGACACTGTGAATAGGGGGACAGGGTTTTTGGCTTTTGGCTTAACACCCTGATGCGGACAGGGAACACAGGAGAGGAAGAGTAAACACAATTTAGCAGATGTCTCCGGTCAGATCTCCCGGCAACAGCCCACCCCCTCAACTGTCTTCCTCGTCTGCCTCCGGCACCAGATGGCCCCATGGACAGAAAGGGGGTCTGCAAGAAGGGACACGCCCAGGAAGCACACTCAGCAATTGATATGCAATGACCGGGTGGGGAGGGGCTACATAAACTGTGTCCAGGTGAAAGAAATTCAGATCTGTTTCTGCTGTACGGCGGAGACAGATCTCCGGATAATTATCTGCAATAAAGGTGTTTATTTTGGAAAGACTTTGACAAGTGGACATTCTCTGATTCGGATTCGGGGGAAGCAATTTTGACTTCAACAATAGCGCACAGCTGACAGTAATTTCCTAACTGGATCAGGTGCTCTATATTACAGGCCCAGACTGAGAGGAAGGGGGAGAAAAAAGACACATCGAGGGGAGACAACATCTGTTTAGGGAGATGAACTCTGTATTTAATGTATTGACAGAAGAATACTTGAATAAACGGAGTGTCACCACTCCTTTCCCCTGTTCTTTCGTCATCTGGTTGGCTCACTAAAAGACTCTCGCAGTTTGTGATACCGGGAACAATTCGGACGCGCTGTACAACTTAACGCACATTCACAATAACTTAATAAACAAAGAGCTCCCAATGTCTGGCTCTTCTGGAAGACAAGGAGCCCCGACCCACGGTAGTGTATAAAAGACAATGGTATGTATGAAAGTCTGCATTAGAAATAAAACGCAAAGCCACATGATATACTGAGTCAAGACTTTTCAAAACAGTAACTGAAGCGTGGTTATAGTATATCACCATAGTGTGCAAATATGGTATATCACCATAGTCCAGCACAAACATTATTGTAGCCTATAAAAGACAATGGTATGTATGAAAGTCTGCTTCATGTAAGGGGGTCCGGATGGAACGGAGGGTCGGTAGGGGATCCAATTGCGCGACGTGAGGGAGGAGGTTGCAGTGCAGAATGAATGAGGCTCTGAGTGGATTGAGCAGTGAATAACGGGGAGGGAGTGAGCGTAAGAGCTCGGACAATAATCCAGGGAGTATGCTCGGGCGAGACGAGCGGAGTGGAAAAATGCCAAGGCTGGAAAGCCAAACAAAACTGTGAAATACAC
>JACXGK010008429.1:0-22444 GCA_016801125.1 Novumbra hubbsi
TAATACCACTTGGACGACTTATAATACCACTTGGACGACTTATAATACCACTTGGACGACTTATAATACCACTTGGACGACTTATAATACCACTTGGACGACTTATAATACCACTTGGACGACTTATAATACCACTTGGACGACTTATAATACCACTTGGACGACTTATAATACCACTTGGACGACTTATAATACCACTACTACTAAAACCACAAAAGGCACTTGGATGACGACTTAGTCAACAAAAGTCAGTTTTTTGGGGGGTTTTGGTGACCTGTATTTAGAGGGCAGTGGAATGAACCGATCGAAAGGAAAAGAACATAAAAGAATGCAGAACACGAGTGTGTCAGAGCGGTTCTCGGCATGGCCATGTGCTCCAAGCCTGGTCTTAACGTCAATACCCTGGGTACATGAGAGGAAGACAGGGCGGCAGGATAGACACTCACCTGGATGACTCCTTCCATCATGCTCACCATCTTGTTGACGATGGCTATGACCTTGTGGGTGCGCTCTGAGGGGCTGATGTCGGGCCGGTAGTGACCCGACATGACGTAGCGACAGGTCATGTACAGCACGTAGGTGGGGGACAGCTTGAAGTGCACGGTGGAGCTGTTGGTGTAGTTAATAATGGCTGACAGGAAGGCATCTTCGGCTGGAAGGGGGGAGGGGGGGCAAGGAGGGTGACAGGAATGTATGCACACATGGGATAAGGTCAGAGGTCACATCACACAGGTACAGCACGATGGGCAGTCTGGCTTTCCACAAACTAGCGGGCTAGAGGAGCCTGTGTGTGTGTGTGTGTGCTTTTGTGTTTGACTAACCACTAAAATTGGGCTCAGCCACATCTTTCGGCATCCAGAAGGGACTGATTGAAGTGCATTGTGAGAGAGTTATAAAAGACCAAACCCACTCTATTGGAAACCAAATGCCTGAGCCTCTCGGCTCCCTGGCCAAACATATGAGCTCACGACTCCAAATAAACAGCGACCGACTGAGCCGAGCCCAAGGCTCCAGAGTCCACAAGCAATATTTTGCTTATAAAAGACCTTGAAAGGCAGTTGAAACGGTTTAAACCAATTAGGTTATGAAAAGGGGGAGAAAAGCCAATACCAGAGGTGCCAGTCCATACAATGTGTGTACTGCAGTATCAGCATGCCCCTTACATAATGTACTATTGCTTTGTGTTGGGTAAATAGAGACCGAACGAGCGAGGTGGAGACCGAACTAGCGAGGGGGAGACCGAACTAGCGAGGGGGAGACCGAACTAGCGAGTGGGAGACCGTAATTGTTTTAAGCATTTATTTTTTTGGCATGTTAAAGATTACACACTGTAAAAGCCAGTCGGAGACTGAAACTAGGGAGTTAGTCAATACTTTCCAAACATTGATCTTTCAGTTTGCTACGGAATGACCTTTAGTTCAAATAGAGGCTGAAAGCATAGATGGAAGTGGGGCGTGCCTCTATCTAGCCAGATCATTAGACCAGACCGGTACTAAACCGCGCACAAACGATAAATAGTGATATAAAGATATTAAGGGAAAGAGTTCAGACGGAACAAACAGAGACGAGGTCCAGTAGAGAGGGGAGCAGGCCGTGGTACTCACAGTTGTCTCGGAACTCGATGCTGGCCGGCAGCGTCAGTTCTGGGCTCAGGCTGTCCTGGGACCTGCGGGGAGGACAAAGGAGGTGGCCTTCAGTGAAGCAGCACGCACAGGGCCGCTCCGAAGACCACCTCTCCAGGGGCCTTGCACAGCGATGCAGCATGTCGCCAGTCTGCTAGGTATGAGAAAGCCCCGGCTTCCCTGTGTGCGTGCGTGTGTGTGTGTGCGTGCGCCCCAGGCCCAGTGATCTTTATTATTGATGAGGGGACCACGTGCTGCTAAACAGGGTGAACGCCGCTTGGGCTCAGGTTCCCGTAGCTTGCGAGGCCTCGTGGAGATCAGGCGTAGCGCAGAGCAGGAGACCGTAGCGTGACGGCGGGTACAACGCTAGCGACTGCCCCCGCTGTTCTCTAGGCAGCGCCACAGCGGCTCGCTATCGTTAGCTAGCATTTGACCTAGCTTCGGCGGTTGGGATTGGCTACATAGCGCCGGCACCCGGGTGGGCGTGTCTCTCACCTGCAGTCCTGCGGCTCTGCGCGGATCATGGGCTTCACCAAGCCTTTCTCACTGCCGTTGGACGGGCGCTCCATGTCCAGCTTCCCCGAGCTCTGCAACCACACACACACGTCATGGTGACTGGCCTGCAGGGCCAACCATAAGCCTGAACAATCCTCAAGCACACACTACACACTACACACTACACACCCCCCAAACATCACATGAACACAGCGAGGAGCACCTGGAAACCCAAACGGACCCTGATGGGTAGTAGCTGTACCTTACTAGGGGGGAGGGGCGTCCGACCCAAGATGTCACCTGGGGGGTCAAAGGTCTCTGGAACGCTCCTGAAAGACAGAGTGGGACCGGGTCAAGGAGAGAAATCAGGAACAGGCCAAGCAGGAGGAACTTCTAATACTGGGAGCGCCAACATAACCCAGGGCAACACGCAGGCGTGCTCACACACACACACACGCAGCCACATACTGTAGACACACATCCATGTTGACTGGGACAGTATACAGAATGCCCCAAATTCTCTTTCATTGGTGTGATGACTGGAAATGAATGACTAGAACACATGTGCATCTAAATATACCCTTCACAACGTTTTAATTAAATCCAACTAACCGCATTAGCGGTAAAAGGCAATGACAGAGCCAGGGCCATTCAGAATGTCTGCTCTGAAGGAAAAGCCTTAGTAATTCCTACACTGCCTCCTGACAAGAGAGGGAACCATAACTATAATAATCAGTTTTCATACACAACAATTTCCTATTCCTATTTGATAACAGATTTTGTGTTTAAAAACAACAAATCTGCCAAAATGCACCGCTAATTAATATTGCTACCACGGAAATTGCTGTACTTATGTAAAGGTGTGGGGCGTGTTCATGATTATTTCTACAAAGTTTATTTCTACAAAGTTGGGTAATTTAAACTTAAAATGTGAAGAACTTGTGTCACGACCCGCTAGTGTACTGAACCACAGGGTAGCCAGATATACAAATGTAGACCCTCTTACCCAACGTGTGGCACTTACCAGAGGGTACTGATAGCAAAGCTGTGACACAGCAAGTTAGCAACCTTTCCCCTAATCTGGTTTAATTCACAGTCTGTGCTTGGGTTGGTTTAAAGATATAAATAAAATCCTTATACAAGAATGAGGGAACATTACCCAATGGAACTAGAACCAGCAGAACTACAAATCCTACTAGAACATTCCTTTCATCAACGGGTCCCGCCCTCCCCCCTCTCACACCCAGAGGTAATCCTCTCCAACCTCAGGGCACATTAGTGCTAGACTCAGGCCATCCACCACATCCGCCAGCATTAATGAATGAACCAGCCCAGAGAAGCCAGTCCATCAGTCCAAATGTTCTACATCAAGACAGTGTGGCTATTCAGATTCACAGGGATTCTTTCATTAAGTAAAGCCAGGATATACTCTCAGTTAATTACCCTCTCATTAGCAGACGGCTAAAGCCACAAATACATCAACAACAAAGCCCACAGTCAGTCAGCCTCCACTCACTGAAACACTTCAGAACATGTTACAAGTTCTCATCCTAAAATCTTCTTATGCAAGACCAGTTACCAGTACCGTCCACGAGATCGACAATGTTCTGACCGCTTTAGTCTAGAGCTCCCGTCCAACCCCAGTCAACCAAAGCTCTTCCCGTCATCCCATGAAAGAACTAGCTTCCCAAATCTGTGTAGGTTTCATTTGCCATTGGATTGGAATACAGTGTGTGTGTGTGTGTGTGTGTGTAGGTGCCTCCCAGGGCCGGCCCACCTACCCCGACTTGTGCCAGTTCTTCACCATGGGCCCAGGGGGACCCAGGCTGTGGTCGTAGCTGGGGTCCACAAACTTGAAGACGTGGGAGGCGCCGAACTGCAGCGTGGCTCCGCTCCTAAGGACCGCCGTCTCCGTCACCCGCTGGCCGTCCACGTAAGTCTCCGCCTCCAGGCTGAGGGGCGTAACGGTCACCAGGCCCTCGCTGTGCATCAGGTTACAGTGGCGAGGCTGGATACCTGGACCAAACAGCTGGGGGGGAGGCACGGTAGTTGAGAGAAATAGAGAGAGAGTGAGTGAGTGAGTGAGAAAGAAAGAGAGAGCAAGAGAAAGAGAGAGAGACACACACGAGGGGGTCACCTGTATGGAGCCGTCATCAGCGCTGTCTGAGCCCACCTCGGTGACACTGTGCTGCAGGCGGTAGAGCTTTGGTTTGTCCCTGGAGTCAGAGCCATCTGTGGTGCAACCAGGACAGAGTCAGTACTCATATACTGGGATACACACACACACAAGCAGAACCCACACAATTCATACGGTGGACCATGTCTTTACTACAACGACACCACATCCTTAATGTTACTTTATTAGGGAAAACATATTTTAGTAAAAGCAAACAAGCAAATTAGTTAGCAGGGGAGGGAAGAATATTTATCTGGTGTGTGTCGCAAGGATCAATATTTTGGGGCCCTTTGAGAACAGGAGTTCCCTTGTCCTCTCCTAGAGGAAGGTGTGTGTTCTTCACGTGAGCATCCAATATCTGGCCCGAAGACTAAGGTCTAAGAGTGGGTCAGAGGTCACCCCAAAATTGGTCAGACTAGTTTTCATCACTAGGACGACCCCAAAACAGAGTCATCGGCCATGTCCGCGATTAGCGGAACCTAGATGCTGAAGATACGGCCACCCACGACCACAGGCCAGCTAACTCCCAGAGCCGGAGACCCGGAGCGAACAGGTCTGGTGGTGGGTGGAGGAGGGGTGTGGGTGCTTTACCTTCGTGGTGCCGATAGGCGTAGTAGCCACAGTGATTCCCCCTCCCTAGGAGAGCAGACATGCAGAGGAGGAGCCAGCAGGAGACAGCAGGAGGAAGTAAACACAGACAGGCCATGCCAGAGAGGGCCAGGACACACAGACAGACACACAGCAGAGGGTGAAAATGTTGCAGCGAGAGGAAAAGCAGCGTCCGTGTTCCCATTACACACACACACACTCCGCAAGCGCACACCCAAGTCGGTACACACACAACCCCCCAGAGTCAGTGCACACACACACACTGCCCAGAGTCAGTACACATACACACCCCAGAGTCAATACCCACACCCCAGAGTCAGTACCCACACACCAGAGTCCGTACCCACACACCAGACTCCGTACCCACACACCAGAGTCGATGCACGCACACATACAAACACACAAAATACCCACACATCTGAAGCCAATAAACTATATTTTAGGATGTAGCTTACAGTAGCGTATATGTATTGTTCAATACAAGCTTATTTATTTAAACGTTCTTACATTAGGGCTTCACATATATTATGTATTTTATACATACATACATACAAATAGTCTGTATCAACGTGGGCAAAAGGTCTATAATAATTGAATTGCAATTATTTGATGCAAGAAAACACAAAAAAATATAAAAAATCCTTATTATCAGCATATAGAAAATAAAACTATACAGGCTGTACTTGATTATAGCTTGACACGAAGGCCTGCATGTTTTCCACTCCAGTGGTAGAAAGCACTCCTCCTACAATGACACAATGCTACCTCACCGGGCAAATCATTAACTAGGTCAACGCACCGAACGTATCTAAGCGGCACATCCACCGACAGGTGGTGAAGACCTGTAGAACGGCGGGGAGGCACTTGCCCTTCTGAACGCATGATAACCCAGGTCTCTCTGAAACGTACATAACTAGCGACACGCCCTGACAAGTTTAAGCGTGGTTCTGACCGACGGGGTCGGTGCACTGCGTGGTCCGAAGGTTGGTGAGTGACGAACCGTAAGAGAGATAAGGCCCTGCGGCAAGCTGTAGGTGCGGGCCCAGTAGGGTAGAAAACGTCCTTGGACCAGCGCGTAGCTAGCTAATCGGGAACAAAACGTAGCTAGCCAATAGGGATCCACGCGTAGCTAGCCAATAGGGATCCACGCGTAGCTAGCCAATCGGGAACAAGCTGCTGACCGGATGCATTCACAAATTACTAGGCAGGAAACGCCTCCAGGTCCCAATCACTCACCTTGTTGTCATTGTAGATAGAAAGTTCTTAACTAACTTGCCAGGTTAAATATGTGTTACATTTAAAAAATGCTATAAATGCATGTTTAAGAACCTGTGAGGGTGCGTGTATGTGTGGGGGGGCACACCTGGGCTAAGCTCCACCAGGTAAGGCAGTTTCTCTGGGGCTATAGACCCATGCAGGGGGCCATCCATGGCCTTCCCTCTTGGGCCCTTGTCCTCTGGTTTACGACCCTTCTTAGGCACATAGTCTGGGGGTCTCTTCTTCAGCTGGAACACTAGGGCCCCTGGAACAAGACGTGGAGCTGTGTTACAATCCGGAGCTACCAGGAGAGGGCAGTATACACGTGAAATATCAGCTTGCAACCATCCTTCCAGACAAGGAAACTACGTTATAAAGACAAGCTGAAGACAGAACTAGCCTTCTGGCCGTGGTTGAAGCCAAAATCAAAGCTGTTAATCGGCACACATCGTCACGTGCATTGCTGGCAGTAAAAGAGGTGTGGGGAAACGGTGCTTAACAATTCATCGTGGGAGATTGGACTCTAGTGCGGTGGAGTGGGGGGGGGTCCTACCTCGGTCGCTGGGCCAGTCCCTGAAGATCTGCAGTGGACACTCCGTGTCGTCCAGGACGACCTCCTTCCCGGACTTGTCATCTGTGTGCTGGGAACCAGAAAACACAAGCGTAAGACCATCACGTGTCCACATGTGACTGCACGACCCTGGCCGGGGCAGACGACGGTGCACCCTGGTCCGAACAGCTCAGCACGGTCAGTTAGCACATTACCCCACGGCCGGCTGCTCTCCATGTCAGTACCTCTCGATACACCAGACACGGCCTCTCCGGTCCGGTCCGACCCGCTGTATACAATCCGGTCACGTCTCTGCCGAGGCGATGACACACCTGCCCACTCTGGACGCTGGCCCCGGCAAATGTACATTGCAAGTCTAGCTCAGTGTTTCACTGTCGGCCATATTAATGACTGCGATGTGTATTGGGGGTGGGGGGGGGCCCATTGGAGGTGAGGGGCCAAAGGGCATTTAATGTGATTGGCTGTGACTGGAGTGAGGCCGCGGGGAAATGAGGGTAGAGCTTTAGCGAGGAGAGGTTTGTTACACGGCAACAGACAGCCTGGCACTTCCACTGTCTAACGGAGACCATGTCCAGCAGCACCCATTGCCTTTTTAATCTGCCAGACGACAGGAGTGAACGGACGGACGCGAGTAAAACCGTTAGAGGGGCAGAGGAGAGACGGAGGTTGGAAACACCCAAAAAACGGTTGATGAAACATGTAGGGTTTAACGAGGGCCAAGGGCCAGCTACCGCAGAAACTTCAATCAGCTTAAAACGTGACCCCTGGCCCCCCAGGGACAAGCGGAGGAGGGGAGACGAAGCAGACTTTCCTTTATTGCCCAATGGTGCCCTAAGCTGACCTTAAATCTACACACACGCTTGTGTGAACTGTGAAACTACATGAACACTGAGACCTCCTGGGAGACAGCGGGCTTCTAGTGGGTTGGATCCAGGGTACTCATGGGTCCTGACACCTATCGTCTGTGGCAAAATAAATATAACTACTGGCGCGAAAACAAACCCGCAAACTGTTTCCACTCGTCTAGTTGGCTGGTTTAATGGCCATTTCCTGCTAAAATACAGGCTTCGCAATGCCTTATAATACCGGGGGTTGAATCCTGACATTGGCCCGGTTCTGTTGTCCGTCAACTGAGGGGGCGTAGACTAACGCGTGGTCATACTGGGTGTAAGGTGCCGGTGTTGACCATTACCCGGGCGATGCAGTAGTCCCGGGGATTCTCCTTCTCAAGGCCATACTTCTCCAGGGCCTCGACCACAGCAAAGTCGGCCATGTCAGTAGTGGACAGCAGGATGGTCTTGTAGGGGATGTTGGGCTTCAGACTGTCTGCATAGATCCTCAAGGTCCCCCCTGAGAAGTAGGATTTACAGTCCCAAAGGGAGTTGACACAGGTCTGCTGATCCCTTTAATTGTGCTTCATCGGCTCAACACATTTAGCCTTCTACTGGACGAACACTCCACATAGCAGCATACAAACTGTCAGTGAATCACATTTCTTCTTAAATACTGGCTAACATACAAGCTTTTGGCCCACATGGTGGCAAGAGCATCTGGAGGGAAAATGGCGAAAGAGAAAGAAACAGAGCGCGAGAGAAAGTGAGAGAGGCAAGGAATTGCGAGTAGCAAATTCAAACTCTCAAAAGAATTAGGCGATAGGGTCTGGGGTACAAAACAAAGTCATCAGCACCTGGTTCCGCTCTAGCTTGGCGATCCGGATTCATATTAGCTTTTTATTGTACCTGGTAGGTAATGACATTTATCTGGTGTCCAAAGACTAAATGAATCTGTAATTAGAGGGCAAACCGGCAGTATTCCACGTCAAGAGGCCTGGCGTTGAAAACCGGTCCAGAGCCACAAGACGTGAGCCTGGCAGCGCCAGCCAGTGTGTGGTTCTAGCCGAGGGCTAAAGTGTCTCCACTGCCTGGTCCAAGCCTTATATCACTTAAGTGACGGCACCGGGTGCTCTAGAAACTACAGCCAGGACAGGCCTGAACAGAGACCAAACACAACGACAGAGAAACATGCTCAAAGCTCGACAAAGCGCACATCTTCCTACCGACTAGATAGAAGTGAAGGTAAAATGTGATTTGTACCCGAGTCCGGCCTGCCGTCGCTGCTACGGAACTCCTGCATCCGCTTCTCCAGTTTCTGCTGCCGTCTCCTCTTCATCACCACCTCGGGGTTGGAGATGGTCCTGGTGAAGCTGTTCTCCGGCATGTCCTTGTACACCTCTGCTGCCAGCCTGGAGTTCTCTCTGGACAAACATGTAGACATATACAGAACATTCAGAAGTGCTCCACCTCCTCACGAGAGGCACATTTCTTTACCGCGCGGTTAATAAAATGAGCGTTAACAAGACTACAATCCCTGAGCATGTGAGCCAAATTTCATTACTTCAAGTCAGATACAAATAATTGTGTTCATTTAACATGCCATGCCACGGTCATATAAATGCTTATTGGTCATATTGAATTGTGTCGAGTATCTTTTTACTGTTGTAATTGCATTGGGGATAATTCTCTAATAGCAAAAACCCTCAGGGGTTTGTGGTATTGTTCAATATACCAAGGTTAAGGACAATATCCAGCCATTCCATGATAAATTTAACTTAAGGACAGCCCCTAGCAGTGGTATATCTCATATCTTTATGCCTCACAGCTTAATACCAGCTCTACCGTATTGCAGGACTATGTAACTTCGTCAATGCTGCATTCGTACCTCAATGAATGTCTGAGACAGACCCCCTAACCAGATAAGAGTGCTCTCCTTACCCATCTTCTCTGTTCACAGCGTCCCCGTCCGGAATGTAAGCAAGCTCCTCCTTCTCCCTCTTCTTCTCCTTTTTCTTCTCCTTCTTGGAAAGCGTCCGCTTGAAGTTCTGCATCACTCCCTCCTTCTCCCGGTCCGGCCCGTTGCTCTGCGGCTTCTGTGCAGGGGAGAGAAAGGGGGGAGGGGCTAGGGTGAGTCGAGTTGGCGTGAGGTACGTTGGTGAGCGAGGATTGCCTTTGCCGGAGTGTTTCATTCACATGAGCACACTGGAATAATCAGCTGACAAAAAGAACGGCAACACGTCCAGACCAACCAGTCCCACGCGTGGTTAAGACGAGAACTTGTATGTTTGCATACTTAAACAAAACCATAACGCGCTCAAAATGAGCTTATGCAGAAGTGATAGTTACACAGTGGCACAGTGCTTTGGCGAAGATCCAAATTAAACTTGTTTTGATCCATTAGTCTAGAGTGAGACCAACGATTTGTTATTCGACTGAAATTGATAACAGAATGACTAAACTGTCCTCTGATGTTGTAGACCTCTGGGAAGGCTTTCTACATGGTTTTGGTGGTGTTTATGCTGGGTGTTTTTGCCCATTCTTCCAGGAGAGCATTGGTGAGGTCAGACACGGATGTTGGATGAGAGGGCCTGGCTCGCAATCTATGTTCTAGTTCATCCCAAAGGTGTTCAATAGGGTTGAGGTCAGGGCTCTGTGTGCCAGTCAAGTTCTTCCACACCAAACTCATCCAACCATGCCTTAATGGACCATGCTTTGTGCCTTGGGGCACGGTCATGCTGGAACAGAAAAGGAACTCCCCACAAAACGTTCCCGCAAAGTTGGAAGCATACAATTTTCCAAAATGTCTTGAGGCATTAACAATTCCCTTCAGTGGAACTAAGCTAAGGGGCCTAGAGCTCCATAACCTTATCCCACCTCCACCAAACTTTAGTTGGCACAATGCGGTCAGGCAGGAAACGTTCTCCTGGCATCCGCCAAACCCAGACTCATCCATCAGACTGCCAGATAGAGAAGTGTGATTGGTCACTCCACAGAACACGTTCCCACTGTTCCAGGGTCCAGTGGCGCCGTGCTTTACACCACTCCATCCGACGCTTGGCATGGTGCTTGATAATAAAAGGGCTTGCATACAACTGCTCATCCATGAAAACCTTGGTTTTATTTCTGCTCTGGTTTTAATGTGTTTCCTGATTTCATTCCTGACAATTATCAGACACACACTCCGGCCTAACAGTGCTTTTGGGAGCCCCAAAGTATTCCTTTAAGAACCCGTTGTTGCGGATGCTTTTACGCTAGGAGGAGTAAAGGGTGGTTTAAGGTCTGGTTCCCCTGCTATGACAGGCGAGATGACTTATAGACCATTTTAGTGTGTGTGTGTGTGTGTGTGAGAATTGACTGTACACATGCATGTACACGTATATTAAACCTCTTCATCATTCCCCTGGGCAGGAACGGTTCACTCTCGTTGTAGACACCGTCTCTCACACACACACACACACACACACTCTAGGGCCAGGGGGGAGAAGCACATATTTGGCTGAGAAAATGGAAAGAGGTTTGAGGAGCTGAGGTACTTGAAGTCAAGTGCTCCACTATAAAACAACACAGCCGCATCTCTCTGGGGTGCTTAAGTGCACTAAGAAAGTCAGAGCATTTCATTGAATCAGAGCCAGCATTCTCATAGACTCCCCAAAACCACTGAGCCTGTCAGTCTTGTCTAATAGGAGGCCAAGGTTGGCGAGCATGACGGTATCAAGTTATCGTGACGGAGGCCAGCTGCGCAGTAGTCGTTTTATTGATAGACAACCCCATTATTCACACTCACTGGTGTTACGCGCACACACACAGCATTACCAACATCTCAGCATACAGTCCCGGCCCAACAGAAACACACACTCCCGGCCCAACAGAAACACACAGTCCCGGCGCAGACACACAGGTCCCGGCCAGGCAGAAACAGCCGCGGCTCTGTCGTCCACACTGACCTTGGGCATGACGTCGTTCTCGTTCTTGAGGACGAAGCGTCCCTCGCGGTCGTCTTTGTTCCAGTTCAGCTGCACCACCAGGGGTTTCTCATCCAGGTCCAACTTCCGTTCTTCTGCCAGAGAGGGGAGAGTCGCCACTTAACACTCACTTAAAAGCCCCACACAGCACAGCCAGTCGGCTGGCGCTAGTCCATATCCACCACCCACACATGTACGGTGGGGGGGGGGGTGAAATGACCTTGGCAGACCTAACACGGTGGGACGGCTGACATTTCAAATATTGTTAAAATGTGCTAAAAACTCCACCCCTCTCAGGGAACTCGGATCAAAGCCGGGAATCTGACCTGCTGATGTCAAGGTCAAGTTAAACACGGCGGTAGCCCGGAGACGGCTTTTCCCTTTTATCTTCAGCGAGAGAACAGCGTTTCGTCTAGAGACCCACATGGTGCAAACCAACCCAAACAAACAAGCTCCCTGATTTCGGAAGTTAGCAGTGATGAATAAGGTGTGACAAACGGTGCCTGTTCAACAGTCTGCCTTTGGTATCGGCTACCACAACCCCCCCCCCCCCCCCTGTTCCACCAACCCTCCCGACTCACCCCCGCTGACGTGCACCTCGTAGAGAGAGTATTTGGGAGAGGAAAGCATCCTCATGTCAGGCCGGAACTTCTCGGCCAGCGTCTCGATGACGTCCTGCGTGGTGGCCGTGGAGGACACGCGGATACACTTGGTGGCAAAGTTCCCCGCCACGCGGTCCTGAAAGTAGAAGCGCATCACGCCATGGAACTCCAGGTCCTGGAAGCAGAGGGAGGCAGAGGAGGGTGAGGGCTGGGACATTTGGAATGGATGAAGACTGTGCGACGCTGATTCATCAACCCGAAAAATACTCGTAAGAAAAGATGGTAAGTTCTTGTAGCTGGCGAGAGCATGAATGAGATCTGAACGAAGGACTACAGGTCCACGTTTGCTGTGGTGGCGTCCCGTGAACGAGACTTGCGAGATGGCGGGGGTACAGACAATATAAGACGTTTTTAAAACGACAACGGTAAAGCGTTATGACAATGTGAAACCTGCGACACAGGTGGATGTCTGGCGCTTTTTGAAACGCTGACAAAGGCTGTCGCTGCGTCGCGTCTGTCGTGCGCTGACGAATGAGGGGATATTAAAATGCAAAAGAAAGGTTCATGAGTACGGGTTATTCTTACGTCATCTTGACGTGGGCCACCTTTATGTGGTGTGTCTTAAGGGTGTTGGCAGGTGGTAACTCCAGTGTAGTTGATATAAAGGGGACTGTGAGACTCTGGATCTAGAGGACGCACACAGCTCTGTGTGTGTGTGTGTGTGTGTGTAACAGCTAGATCAGCATCCTTGCTCATCTGTCTGGCACTAGTGGCAGAGCCCATCAGACTCCCCTTCAGTGCCTCAACACAGAGACGGAAACAGCCCTGCCCAAGCACAGTGTTGTGATCACGGCACTCTACACAGGTATAGCCAGAGGTAACACAGTATTCACACCCCAACAATGAAACCCATAGGATTTACCACCTCAGGGCCGTCCAGAATCTGATCCAGTATCATCCCCTCCCCCCCCCCGACACTCATTCTTCCGCGATGACAGAAGCCAGGAACGAGTGATGTCACGCCGACCGCCGAACAATAAACAGCAGGATGGTCACCGTGTGCTTCCTCCCCTCAGGGAGGACTGCTCCCCTAAAATCACAGCTCAATGTGGAGTCTGTATTTATCAAGAGTGCCGTGTGTCAGCAGGGGAGAGGCAGAGAGAACGTTCCAGAAGGACAGCTATATGAACATTCCCGCCCCGCTGAGTCACACGCGCACAACAAGCAGATTCACACAGACGCACACGGGAGGAGACAGACAGGCAGACGGACCAATGGACACAGAGAGAGAGAGAGAGAGAGACAGTGAGGCTCCCACTCTCAGCTTGCGACTAGACTCAACCCTCCAACCGCTTCGCATTCCCAAATTCCTCCCCGCCTCCTCGGGCACAGCATCAGCCGACTGATATACAGTCCACCCCCCCCCCCCCCCCCCCCCCCCCCTGTCCCGGATCAGAAATACGGCTGCTGTCAACCCCCCCCCCACCCCACCCCCACCAGCCTTACAGAGCACCATGCAGAGAAGTATTAACATGTAGCACGGGGAGGTAAGAGGGGGAACCTCCATCATGGTGGAGTAGGCCAGGAAGGCCAATTGGAGACAACGCAACATTAGAACCTGGTCATGGGTCCCCAAAAACATGGAAGGACCGCTGGGTTTCAGAGGCGGTGCTTCAGTTACCATAGCGATGGGCCAGCGTACCGCAGTCTTTCTTCCTGTGGCTAGAGGCCGAATGAAAAGTTCAACAATAGAACTGTTGATGAAGCGTTAATATTGTTTAGGCCGTCGTTCTGTGGTCAGTGTGGTCAAGCCAAATGTGTTATAATGAACAATCATAATGCACTAAATAGATTTCACGGATGCGCTTATACTGATTGAAACGTTGCAGTTCCCAAACAGTCAGCAGGGGGCGCTGCCATGACACTGAACCCTGGACAGTCACCTGAACTGTAACAACACAGGACTGTAATCACACTCCACGATGAAATCTGAACAAAAACATCTCATCGGGAATTCAGTCGACCCTAAATCAACTTGTCTGAACAGTGCCACCCCTTAGACCACAGCAGAAGAGTGAAGGATATTCCACTAGCAACAGAATATAAATGTAACAAAGATGTATACATGTGGCTTAAGTACGACTATGATAAGGCGACCAGTACTGACTCGATTCATTTAGCAGGCATACAGCCTGAGGAAACACTTTGTCAGTTGACTACCCAGTTCAACAACATTGATGGCTCCTATCTACAAAAGAGACCTATAAGGAATCAGTGCATTACCTGACATTCAAGATGTCTTGTCTCGTGTCTACATGGAGATGCACACACCTGGACCTGTGAGAAAGACCAGGACAAGGTGTGTACGTGTGTGTGTGTGTGTGTGTGTACGTGTGCGCGTGTGCAAGGCCAGCGAGATGCAGAATAAGACCGACAGGTCTGCTGCACTGAGAGCTGACGACTTCCTGCCTGTGTCAGCATTGATCTGTTCAATTGCTAAGGTAATCCGAGCAGGCCAATGGCATAGAACGGGTAGGGAAGGCCAGCCTGTCAAGTTCCCAGACCAACGGATGGACAAACAGGGCCCCGCCCCCCGGTCACATGATCAGGCCGTGGAGAAACCCAGTGAGATAATGGGGGTTGCTATGGTAACGTGCTTAAACCACCGCCCTTGCTGAACCTGTATTTGGCTTAGTAACAGCGGTCAGGTCGACCTTTGTGAAGACTACCATGCAAGCCCTTGACACACACACACACACACACTTTCTCCTCCTTAACCTTAGCCCAAAGCATGCCATCAGAAATCAATGTCTCTTCTTCAGCAGTCTCAGTTCATTAGTCCTGGATTAACGCCAACGACCCACGTGTGTATGTGTGTGTGTGTGTGTGTGTGTGTGATGAGCCAAAATCCCTCACATATAACAGACCCAGTCAGCAAAAAAATAAATAAACGGTTTGCCAGGGCCGTAATACCACAGAGCTAGAATGAGCTGAATCCACCATCTACTACTGTCAACCATCACAGACATCAGTCGGCCCCAATCCTGTTACAGCCAACGCTAGCATGAACCCTGATGCTCCTCTATCCTGCTCCTCTCCCTCAAACTCTCTTTCACCCTTCTGCATTTTCAGGACTTGATGCTGTTTGACAAGCAGCTGGCTGGAAAGAGAGCATTCAGATGGCTGGATGAGTGGGTGAAGAGAAGGATGATGTATGTATGGGTGGGTGGGTCTTTGGAGAGTAGGCCCCGATGGATGGATGAGTTGGTTGATGAAGAGGCTCAGTAAACATCAGCTGGAGAAAAACAGTGGACAACCTGCCACAGGAAACGGACCTAAAAAAACAAACACCTCAGCATGTCTAACACTCTCCTAACCTGTTATGAAAATCTCCTTGGTGTAGCGATACACCGTCCTGCCAGATCCCAGCTGATACGTGGTCTGTGGGATTAGGTCTGTAAAATATTAACTCACTTGTAAAACATGCCAATGATTATAGGACTTCCCACAGGCCAGTTGAAGCGGTCAGTAATAGTTGTTGACACTCATAACAGAGAGACATACAAGGACAGTAACGGCCATGGAAAACAAATGATGTCATGCCAGACAGACAGCCAGGTGAGAGACAGAAACAACAAGGATGTAGTGGTCATGATCACTTCCCTTTAAAACAAACCATCTTGTTTTCAATTCCAGAACGACAGGGACGCAAAGCAGGAAGGGATGAATCCCATGTTTTGTCTGGACTGTCAAACAGCAGGGCTTCGCATAGATGTAAAAGTGTGTTTGTGCCTTCAGGCTGAGAATGACGCCGAAACGTCTGTCCGTGCAGATGTCCATAGCGCTGGGCGGACAGATCCGGAGCACAGCTCCTGAATGGCCACAGTCCTTCCTCCTCCTCCGTCAGCTGTGGAGATTGAAGTGTGTGTGATGGAGGGAGCGGAGTGCTTTTATCACGGCCATTTGTTAAACATGAAAATAGGATGGGCTGTTGACGGCAAGGACAGGAACTGGAATATGCACCATCCATCCATCAGCAGTACCGTCACAGCTCATCAATCCTCCACACTGTTACCGATGCATCAGGGGGGTTTTGATTAACGCTCAACTCCGGGAGAACTCGGTTCTCCGGGACGGGACGGGGAGGGGGCCCACAGTCAGAACTGTTGAAGCCTTCGCTGAATACTGATGACGCGGAGTTGAACAGGTGGAGCAAAACGCGGCATCATCAGTTCCCAGGGCCATAATGATGGTGTATGAGGCCATAATGATGGTGTATGAAGCCATAGTAACAGGCTCGAATGCCAGGGCGAAAAAGGCCTGCAATGCTTTGCTCACTAAACTCTGCTTAATTAGGCTTCACTGAACTCCATGGATACTCCTGGAGCTAACTTAATCTGTTCCGAAACCACTAGTCGGCATTTTCCCCCAACGCCTCCCCCGGGGGGACCTGGTGACCAGCACATTAGCCTTGCGGCAGTGGCACCACTTAATTTACTGGGTCCAAGACTCCCAGTGTAACACACAACGAGGCCGCCCGCCCTGTGGGCCGCCGTGGGGGGGGGGGGTCTGCTCCACAAACACGTCATTACAGTGGAGGAAACAGGCAACTAAGGACGGAAACAGAAGTCAGAGCACCCGATGATAAACTGGCATGGGGACGGGGATGGACAGGCGACCAGAATAGCACATGGACCAGCACCTGTACATCTGTAGCCCTGAGGGGCCGTTTGGCAGCTTTCAGCTCATGGCGACCAGACCAAAGCCAGTCCAACACACTAACTTCATCCCCTGACCACAGATTGGGACACTGACCCCCTAACCTCATCCCCTGACCACAGATTGGGACACTGACCCCCTAACCTCATCCCCTGACCACAGATTGGGACACTGACCCCCTAACCTCATCCCCTGACCACAGATTGGGACACTGACCCCCTAACCTCATCCCCTGACCACAGATTGGGACACTGACCCCCTAACCTCATCCCCTGACCACAGATTGGGACACTGACACCCTGTGGCCAAACACTGCACCTTCACACCAAAGGAGGACAACGGTTGCAGAGCGAGGTCGTCATTTTCAAGCGCATCCAACTAGCGTTGAGCAACGCCTCCCGGTCACAATCTGCTTCCATCTGGAACCGCAGTTTGTTTACTGGCACACTGGCCTAGCGCCGCTGGGTCCAAAAATATCCCATGTAGCCAATCGAAACACAAAACCGGTCACAACCGCGATAGAGTAGGAGTCCCGTGGAAGAGGGTGGGGCCTCCTCATAACGGCCTGGCCTGAGGAGAGGCGGGAAGGCTAATCCCATGTCTGAGCTGGAGTCGGCAGGAGCTCCCCAGGACAAATCCCCAGGACGGGCAGCAGCTCAAACACAGTGGCCAAGTAATAAGCAGGCTGGTTGTCTTCAGCCGTGGGTACGCTGGACCCATGGCCTAATTAGTTTTACCTAATCATCTTAAGCTATCAAATCATCCCTTCTCAATGGCAGCCCATCCCCCTCCACCACAGACCTACGCCTGAAGCAACAATGGACCATTTGCTAGTCTCATATACTCACCCCGAGACACAGCAGTGTGTGTGTGTGTGTGTTTGTGTTTGTTTGTCTCCATGTTGTCCAGGCAGAGGAGGCATGTGAAGCTGTAAAGTGAGTTACCGCAGCAACCACACCTGGGGGTTACAAACGGTCGGAAAGAGTCACCCCACCTGGGAACGGTCAACACCAAGGAGATCCTGACAATACCAACCTACATTAAGGGTCAGCCAATCGTGGAGCAGATACATTTTAAACAGCCTGTTGGTCTGCTAGAGTGACCTGCTGCAGTGAGGAACCCTGACCTTCTCCTCCAGTAGTCTCCTCCTGTCCTGGTCTATCTCACCTGGGAACCTAGGAGGTTCCCGTTTGAGCACACTTTCTCCTCTTCCTGTTAACCCTTTAGGGTTGGGCGCCGTACCTGTTGAGGAGTGGACTGGCAGGAATAAACCCGTTTACCCCCCGCTCCCTCCCCCACTAACTCACCCATGACTGTAAAACACTAACCAGAAGTGGACCTTAGATGTTGTCTATGCCTTCTTCCTTCCTGTAGCAGAGGCCTGGAGTGGAAGGGGTCTACCGAGAGGAAATCACTAAATGTGATACGCAGGCCTTTTCTGTTTGTGTACTGGTACAGATTAGTTTGTGGAGTCTGTTTGACCCGGCCTGGACATGTCAGACGGGCTGCTGACTCTCCAACTGACCAAAAGGAAAAACAGGATCAACCGACGGCCAGACCGTTCCAAGGGTTTGGATAGAAACACAAAAGTGTATAATACGTTTATAACTATGTTCTCAACAAACAATTAAACAAACTAGAAACACAAAAATGGGTATAATATATTTTTAACTATGTTCCAATTAAACAAACTCCCAAGTAAATGGGTCCCCTCAGTGCTGTAGAATTTAGGCGATGGAATTAGGGTTAGAAAAAGATGGTACCATTTTAAAAATAGCCCTTTATCCAGTGTTCTTATAATTACTCTGTATTACTCTGTCTTATTATTAATCTGTAGAATATTATAACCTTACCATCCTGAATTGGACAAATGACGCTTGGGCTGCTAATCTGACTTCTTTCTGACTTCTTTCTGACTTCTATCATGAGAGCCCAATATAAAATACGTTAACTCTTGTCCTAACATTAGCAAACCTGGCACTATCAGCATGTGTGTGCAGCTTTATTTCTCCACTGTGTTGCTCGTTCTAAACAGAACAGTTCCCCCCATGAACCTACTTCCTGAACACTTTACATACAGAGGGAGTAGAGAAGGGGGAGAGGAAGTTGGGAGGGGGGAGAGGGAGTTGGGAGGGGGGAGAGGGAGTAGAGAAGGGGGAGAGGGAGTAGAGAAGGGGGAGAGGGAGTAGAGAAGGGGGAGAGGGAGTAGAGAAGGGGGAGAGGGAGTTGGGAGGGGTGAAGGGAGTTGATGGGTCAGACACAAGCCACCAGGGCAGCCTCTTCAATCAGGCTTTAGGGAGACATTCACGTTGAGCGGTTGATTGGTCAGGGAACCAGAATCCAACAGCGGCCCGGTTGCCCTCGGTTTGGCTACAACATCAGCACTTGCACAGCACTAATGCTAACGCCGCTCAAAACCAACCCGACAAGACTCATTAATGAGGCCCGGAGAGACCACTCACCTCCTAGGAATGTGGTGGGGGGGAGACAGAGGCCAGACGGGGAGAGATCACAGCCCAGCACCTCCTCTCCTCGTCTCTCCTCGCCCGGCCCTCCATCGAACACGGCCGTGGTGTCGACGCCCCGCCCTGCCCCTCGAGCGGCGAGAGGGCGAATACCTTCAGAACCACCTGCGTTTTCCCACCAACACGGAGTGGCGGTGGGGTCGCGGGTCATACGTCCACGGGGGGGGTGCACTGCCGCGGACGGAGACTGTCGGTGGTAGACAGAAACGTCCATATATTGACCAGCCAGTCAAAGAACTCCAACGGTCAACAAATCCAGACAGACAATGATCTCGCTCCCCAACCACAACCGCATTTTTGTATTGGTGTTAACGCCACGTAGTTTGAGGGTGAACACAGACAGGGGCTCAGACAGGAGACCACGGCGCTGGCACCAGACCCACAAAGTCATCTAAACGCTTCTGAACAGCTCCAAACCAGCTGACGCCCTCAGGGCGCGTCTATAATCCATTATATGGACTGTGGGTTTAAAACAACCGCACAGGCCAAGCGCCGTCAACCACCGCAAAGACGAGCTCCGTCAGCCCAAAGCACAACACCTCTACCGGAGGACAGACAGGCCACAGCCCCCACCACACAAAGCCCCCTTTTCACAGTCCACTTGGCGTTACCTCCAGCAGTCCTCACTCATGAGAGGAGGTGTGTGGGGGGGGGGGGCAGTGGCTTCGTGGGATCTCAGTGTGAGTGTGTGTGTGTGTGTGTGTGTGGGGGGGTGAGGGTGAGGTGATTGACACGCTGTTATTACGGGTTTCACACAGTCTGATGTACTGCAGGAATGTGGGTCACCACGGCAGTCGCCGAGCAGTCACGCCTGTCCGAGCGCCGCGGGCAACCGCCTCCCGGGAGAAACGAGTGCAGCTGTAGCCAAACAAATAACGCACGTGCCAAAGACCTACGAGGTAAACGCGACGGCGGGGAAAACGTACACAAGGACTACATTCAACATTATCCGGAGGGCAGCGAACACACAGGGCAGAAAGACACAGAGAGAATCTCCGGTGAAACCCCCTGAACGTTCATACGTGACGGAGAGAGGGAGGGGCCTGGAGAGGACCGCTTCCTGGTTGAAGGGGCTAACACTCTCTCTCGCCCTACCCTGAAGCTCGCCAAGTGACTGAGCGCACGCACACAGACAGATAGATACACAGCAGGCCGGGCCTCAGTCCGAACTGTAGACTGGAAATCACCCCCCACCCAGATGTAATTTCCTCCACTCCTCTGCTCCATTTCCTGTGCATTCCATAACTTAACCATGACGACGCTCTTAAAGCAGCTCAGAGTGTCTCCATTTAAAGCAGAGACCAGCATCCATCGGGAAGAGCCACAGAGACCGAATGACCCCCCCCCCCCCCCATTCCTTCCTCACCCACACCACAGTGCGATATTCTCCTGACTCCTTGATGTTGCTATAATCTGCTAAAGCAGGAGCTATTCACCGTAAAGCCTCCCTTTCATACCGGGCCAGGGTTAACATGGGCTGAATATAGGACTGTAATTAATATGCTAATAGCAGCGTTTCCCACAGTATAAAGAGCCCTAGATAAGCCCCGCCTCCTGGCTTCAGCCCCCCACACGGTGTCGCTTTTTTTTACCGTTCACTGGCGTCGGGGACGAGGTACACAGCACGCTCTTACCCACCAACGGAGGATTAGAGAATGAATACAACTTAAACGTGGATGGTGTGAACACCGCAATGAGCGCGTCTGAAGGAACAAAATGAGCGGTTCCCTCTGCCATACCTGAAGCTGACAAGCAGAACACTGACAACCGAAAGACGCTCTTGTTATGGGGGTACTCGCAGTAATGAGGGCATACATTTTCCTAACCGCCTACGGTGGGATTCGAACCCGCAACCCTTGAATACACATGCCCACAGTGACCCCACTTCATTCAACACCGGCAGAGGAACCTGCCACAGCAGACCTGACGCAGTGACGTGAACCCCCACCCTCCTCCACCCGTTAACATGCTTCACGACCGACCACACCCAGTGAGGCGATGGGGGCTCCCGGGCCACACTTGGCGGGTCAGCGTTACGTTGTTGTGGACACACACAGATCCATCCCAGGCCCATGAACGGACGTCAGGATGGGTGTCCCTTATCGCCCCCCAAATCCCATGATGCCCTGGTCTAAAAGTGGGGGGGGCTGCCCGGAATGTGAGTCGTCTCCTCCCACGTAACCATCTGACCCCAGCCTGGCCAGTGGCTCCAATTCGCTCCCGTACAACCAACCGACATCCACGGTGTCTCTGGTGTTTAATCTCTGCTAGGCTCAATGGAACGTGGGGAGTCACTGTCGTGTCTCGGCTCTATCAGGCAACTACGGAGGTAAGAACTGACTGACATTGGTCCAGGTGGGGGACGGAAGGAGACCTCTAATCCTGAAGTAGGCCCAGGTAGTCTGACAGGATATGACCACCTCCTCCATTGAAGGGGAGATGGGGATGAAGATGCCACCTCCAGACACCCTCTCCCCAAGACCTTCCCCATCCAGCAGCCCCGGTACATCCAGACCCTATCCCCCAACAGGGCCCCACCGAGACCCGGACCGCAGACCTAACCTGATGAAAGGTGATCGGTTACCACATCTCCTCTCCAACACAAATACACCGGTGGGCAAAGTCCCGTCCCGAGGGTCTGTCAGAGAAACGGCTTCAGCAGATATCGTTTCCGCCACAAAAGGCAGCAACCCAAAGCAGTCTTTTTATCAGACGTCAGTCTACCAGGAACCAGCGCTCCGTAAACAACAGGATGGAACAGGAACCCAGTCTGGTGGGTCGGAACAGGGGAGGGTGTGTGTATTCTGTGTGTACCGCAGGAAGCAAAACATTGTATGTTTGTTAGATCGTGTGTAGCCGGGTGGTTGGCGGGGCCTGGCTCTCTGTGCTCCACAGCAGTCAATACGACCTGTGGTATTCCACACCCAGTGAGGAAAGGGACTGTCTCATTACGGAGGGGTGAGTCAACCTCACTGGTTTATAATGTTACAACCTACTTGTTATGAGACACAGAGAAAGACAGAGAGAGCGAGAGAGCGAGAGAGAGAGAAAGACAGAGAGAGAGAGAGAAAGA
>JACXGK010008430.1:0-13989 GCA_016801125.1 Novumbra hubbsi
CTACCGGGATACAGGGACACCCACGTTATAAAGGATAACCCTTGACCTGGGCCTCCTTAGCCTACCGGGATACAGGGACACCCACGTTATAAAGGATAACCCTTGACCTGAGCCTCCCTAATCTAAAGGGACACAGAGACAAACCTGTTATAATGGATACAACTGTAGTGTTCCGTACCACCATCTAGATATAGAACTGTAAGGTTCCGTAACCCCTATCTACACATAGATCCGTAATGTTCCGTAACCCCTATCTACACATAGATCCGTAATGTTCCGTAACCCCTATCTACACATAGATCCGTAATGTTCCGTAACCCCTATCTACACATAGATCCGTAATGTTCCGTAACCCCTATCTACACATAGATCCGTAATGTTCCGTACCACTATGTCAGGCAGGTTCTGCAGTGTGGTTTTGAGCTGGTCGGCAGGGGAGAGGGTGTCAGGGAGGAACATGGCCCGAGACAGGAGGAGCAGGGAGGTGGGGATATGCTGGTTCAGATGGAGATCCAACCACTGGAAAGAAAAACACACACATGTTAACACCTCCTCTTTAACACCAGCGTTAGCAAGACGGTCATGTTTCTATGTTCCAGCTCCTGCCCCACCCGTGCGACAGTATAACCCAGCATGTCTGAGACGGTACCTCGATGTAATAGAGTTGTCGTACATAACACTGACATGCGGAGATATATATATTAGGTTGTTGTTATATTGCAGCATTCAGGATTCTTCTCGCTGATCTATTCCACAAGTATCATGCTAGTAGTGTTGTAGTGTATGTACCTGCTGAAGCTGTTCTCTCAGTCGCTCCTCCGTGACACCCAGAGCCCTCATTCCTCTGACCCGACAGGCGGCCTGGAGCTCCTTCACACTCAGGGTGTCCACGCCCTCCTCGGATATTAGCTGGACACACAAACACCAACAATGTAGTCCTACGTTGTATGTCGGGTGACTAGTTCCGGCTGCCCCAGACACCATATGAATGCAACAGTTCCATTCCATGTTGAAAATTTAAACTAGGTTAGGGGTTGAAGGTCAAATATTTGGAGAGGAGGTCAGAGGTTAGGGAGCGCAGACTTGGTCGTCAGCGGTAATCTTTGCGATGCGTTCAAAGGGTCAGAGGTCAGGGGTGGGAGGATAGAAACCTTGTCGTCAGCACGGATGGCTCTGAGTTTCATGATGAGCTGGAAGCGGAGGAAGTTGTTGGTTCCCATGGACTGAAGCTCCAGAAGACGACACAGAGCCACCAACTGGGGCCGTGTCAGGTTGTCCAGGGTCAACTCATCCTCAAACAGCTTGGAGAAGCGGATAATCTGCTCATTGCTGGGACGCTCCCCGGAGTCGCGAATCTATAGAGGGGACAGGCACGGAGACATAACCGCTAGCCACAGACTATGTAAACAGAGATAATCTATAGAGGGGACAGGCACGGAGACATAACCGCTAGCCACAGACTATGTAAACAGAGATAATCTATAGACAGAAGACAGATGTGGTCGTGGAGATACGGATGGATATATGACTGGGTTGTGGAGGTATGGATGAAAGATGGATGAGCGTGTTGCAGAAAGACGGATGATATATAAATATCTCTATATATGTGTGTGTGTTGTTGACGAGGTATGGATAGATAGGTAACTGGAGCAGGTATGCATGGATGAGGAGGTACGGGTGGATAAGTTGGTTGTAGAGGTATACATGGTAGGTGGGTGGAGCAGGTATGATGTGTGGTTTGAGGAGGAACGGGTGGATGAGTTGGTTGTGGAGCAGGTATGCATGAATGAGTGTTTTGAGGAGGTACGGGTGGATGAGTTGGTTATGGAGGTATGCATGGTAGGTGGGTGGAGCAGGTATGATGAGTGGGTAGTACCTTCTGGAAGAAGGTGGAGAACTCCTCTGTGACATTTCCCTTGGCAGCCTTGTTCCTCAGAGCGATCTCCTCCACCGTGTCCTGGAGAAATTTAGCCATCTCCAGCTTCACCCGCAGCTCAGTCTTCAACCTCTCCTCCTGGAACACACAAACACAATTAGTTAGGTTCAGGGGAGGGGATAGCTAAAACACAAGGTCAAAGCTATGCTTGGTATTACAGGTGAGGTCAAGGGGTCTATACATGGTATTACAGGTGAGGTCAAGGGGTCTATGGTTGGTCCCATGGAGGTCCGGGGGTTAGGAGTTAAGGGGTTACAACTACAGAAATATCCAAAGGTTGTACCACATTGTACGGGTAACCATAACGTCAGAGGCCAAGTGTCAGGAACTGGGAATACAGAGGTCCTACTAAACCTTTTTGGATTGCGTCTCGAAGGTTGAGGGCAGCATGTTGGGGAAGAGCTTCAGCGCTACAGGAAGAAGGAACTCCATGAACGGAACGATGATGAAAACCAGGAAAGGGAGGAGTCTAAAGACATCTGCACATGTCCTCAGGAACTAGGAAGGAAAGACAGAAGATGTAGTGTGTCTAAGATGTTAGGAGTTATGCAGAGTACATACTTCATGCCTCCAGAAGGGGGCAGTATTAGGGAGCACACTCAAACCAGCCGAGACAGACCACACTCCCTCAGCACCTCTCCACCCCCTCCTCTCACAGGATGTTGAACTGTCAGCTCTTTTTACCAAATGGCCACACATCACCAAGACAACGGACAGCTTTGTTTGATTGGCTGGTTGTTAGGTGTGTTAGTGTGCAGTGATTAGTCAATAAACAAACACATCAGTCCTCTATAGAGCCAGTCCACCTGTCACCTAAGTGTTTTCCTCTTACTGTAATTCCAGATGTGGCCTGCCGAAGTCAGAGAAACATATCTGTAGTACCAAGCTAACGAGTGAGGTCAGAGAAACATATCTGTAGTACCAAGCTAACGAGTGAGGTCAGAGAAACGTAACTGTAGTATCAAGCTAGCTAGTGAGGTCAGAAAAATGTAACTGTATAGTATCAAGCTAGCGAGTGAGGTCAGAGAAACATTACTGTAGTATAAAGCTAGCTAGTGAGGTCAGAGAAACATTACTGTAGTATAAAGCTAGCTAGTGAGGTCAGAGTAACATAACTGTAGTATAAAGCTAGCTAGTGAGGTCAGAGAAACATTACCGTAGTATAAAGCTAGCTAGTGAGGTCAGAGTAACATAACTGTAGTATAAAGCTAGCTAGTGAGGTCAGAGAAACATTACTGTAGTATAAAGCTAGTGTACGTCTGTGTTAAACTGTCAGTAAGTGGCTGTAACATTGATATAAAGTTAGCCATCGTCTGACCAACACCTCCTTTCCCCCCCATCATTGATGAACTCCTTTCATCAATCCATCCCTCCAATTCACCCCGCTCCTTCCTCCACCTCCCCCTTCCTCCCCTCCTCCCACCACTCCCTTTCTCTCCCCAGCCACCTGTGTCACTGGTTTCCGAGGTTGAAGGAAGGCTTTAAGCCAAACTCGGTCAAAAGCCCTTTGTCTCCAGCCCATTGACATGTATATAATCTCCCCTAACCTCCCACTGCTAGTCCCAAACAGCAGGAGGAGACTGAGGAGGCATGGGGAGCCCTGGGGGAGTGTGAAAAGGAGGAATTTAGGAGCGCTAAGCAGCCCAGGTTAGATGAATAGACCTAGTTAGTGGAGGCCTCACAGCCAGGCGCATCATAAAGGTCTGCGCTGAAGGCAGATGTTCAGATAAGGGACGAGGCCTTCAGAGGACATAATCACTGTAGATGACTGGAGGAAGCAGCGCTAACAGCCCCTCGTGGCCTCAAGGATCACTGGTCTGACACCGAGGAAACAAACCATGTGCTTTAACGTCTCTGGTTCCACAGTAAACCACGACTGCTAAACCGGAGGCCGGCAAGTCCTATCCGGCCCAGAGGAATCCTCCTACCCGGGGGTATAATTCCCCACTACGAGGAAAAACACAGGACTTTTCGTACGATATCAGTAATACGCCATCCCAGCCATTAAAGATTGAGACATTTCTAATAATGACTCAACACATTTCAGTGTCAAGCTCTTTTTGACGTGACAGACACTGAATTACTGCCAAAACAGTCTGCCAAACTATGTCCATTAACATCAGAAGTGACATACTAAACAACCTCAGCCTCTCAGGAGCCTCCAGAACACCGATAAAAACCAGCCTGGACAAGACAACGGGTCCCCCCCCCCCCAGGATGTCTTACACCAAAAGTGGCTCTCACCTGGGTTTTCACAACGGTTAGGTAACTGTACACTAGCTTTATCACTCTCTGTGATAAAAAGTTGGGATTTTTGAGGCGGTTCAAGCTAAATACCCAGACAGAGGAGACAAGGACAGACAAAAGGTGAGGGATGGATAGAACGAAGAGAGAGAGGAGAGGTGAAGGATAGAGAAAGGTGAGGAACAGGTGAAAGGAGGACAGTTAGGAGGGCTGGGGTAAATATGGTCAGAGGTGATCCCCGTCACTGTCCTCTTATTAGGTTCTCTGTAGTTGAATCAAGATCCTTGTGTTTTGAGGGAAATGTGTTTTGAGCATGAAAGCAATAACAGATTTGTTAATTCACCGGTTTTCGCCCCAATTTCCCCCTAATCTACATTAAATATTTCTATCCAGCTGAGTTAGGGAGAAAACTATTTAAAATGTGTCATCCAAAACGTTTAGACAAATCTTGAATGTAAAGCCCAAATACATGCTATTATTCACATTCCATAAGCCTACGTATCAAATTAGGAGACCACTGCAAGTCGAACCCTTCTGTTCCTCACCCAAAACTCTCCTCATCAAATTATTTGGAAAGTAAAGAAAAAGGTGCAGTGGTCTCTTTCCGAGGCTGTATATTTATATAGACCACCTAATGAAGCCCAGGAAAACCCATGGGGACCAGGGAAATGGATCAAGTGGCTGCGTGTTCAGAGTGACCACACAGAGACTGAGAGAGGAAGACACAGCAAGAGAACGAGATAGAGGGAGAACGAGATAGAGGGAGAATGAAAGAGATAGCGGGTAGAGAGAAAGCAGATTATAGTCACTTCCTGGGGAGAGGTAATCTTTCAGCCAAATGAGCCCAGGGCTCAAACCACCTAACAACATGAGGCTAATTAATCCCATCAGGACTCTCAGAGTTTAAATAAAACAGAACGTCTCCAAACACACAGGATCCCTCCCGGTGGATCCCGGCCCATCTCCCACAACCTCCTTGACTCACGGTTCCTCTCTCTTGTGCTGGTCATTTTACTGAACTGACGCACCAACGCCAGTCCAATCCCCCACAATCCCCCTCACCTGGCGCCTCTCCCTCCGGGACAGCGGGTGTCCGTTGAGGACCTGCCACAGCATGCGCCCCGCGATGGTGGTGTCGATCCACAGCAGCCGGAAGCCGTGGTAGTAGTGTTTGACCTCGTCCAGGACGCGCTGGGCGATGGTGCGCTTGGCCACCGCGTTGTCCACCGCGGGGCTGTACACCGGGCCGCCCTCCTCCAGCTTCTTGTTCTTGTCCTTCAGCGAGCGCAGGGACTTCTCCACCTTGGAGTCGTCTCGGAGGCGGCCGGTGGTGTGGACCCACCTCACCCCGTCCCCGCGTCGGGGTAACGTCCACTGGGGGCGCCCCCCTCCCAGAGGGTACAGAGAGGGGGAGGAACTCTCCACTATAGCACAGTACAGCCTCTGTGACGGGGCGCGGCCTGGAACCCGGTATCCATCTGAGGTGGTGTGGAGGGAGGGGCCTATTGAGGTAGGTGGAGTCAGACTGCTGCCTCGGAACACCAGCCTATCACTGTCCAGTCTGCCGGAGACACAGAGAAAGACAACGCAACGCAAGTAAACAACAACAAACCGGCCCACTTCCTCTAGGGGGGAACTTCATGTCTGTTGTAAACATAGCTACCTTTGGCTGGAGAGTCTGAGAGCGGAACAGCTAAAACAGGACCCATCCTGCAACGTCCCTGAAACGCAGAGAGAGAGAGACATAGAATTGAAAAGAGAGCAAGAGAAAATAAACAGTTAACAAACTCATCCTGGACTCTTAACCAGCCCGCCAGTCAATAAACCAGCCAACTATTCAATAAACCAGCCCACCAGTCAATAAACCAGCCCACCAGTCAACAAACCAGCACATCAGTCAGTTAACTGCTCCACAAACAAATCACAGTGAAAAAAGTATAATTGCACATAAATAGGCGCAGTTGATCTTATTCCTTGGTCCCGTTATATCAGCCATGTGAGGACTCCTTCTAACCTTTTAACCTCTATCAGCTGATGGCAGACAACAGGCTTTGATTTACTTCAGGCTGTTAGCCAGTTAGGCATTAAATTAACTAACACTGCGCACTGACTCTAGGCCAGGATCCCAAACAACGCAGCTGCATTAGGGAGGTGGTTCAGGAGTCTGTTACCCTGTAACCCCCAAAGACAGGGGTGGTTGAATGTCATTCTCCCCATAAACCGCAGCAATCAAACTTGAAAAGTGGTCATTTTACATTATTACACCATTAATTTAGTTTAGAACAGAAACAATGCCAGTTCCTTCAACCAAACCGATTTGTACTCCTGAACTTATCAAAATAGTAGAACATTTTTATTTAAATAAAATCATATAATAATAGTGCAATAATAGTGGTTTTATGGAGCACTACACAGTTTGGAAACAATGGCAAAGTAGCATCAAGACGTCGGAATTGCAGATGAATTAAGCCAAAATTACAAAGCCTTGTTCAGTATGGGTTGGTTACTCAAGAGCTGTGTTTAGCTGGGTGGGGAGGTGGGGGAGAATTCTAGGTTCAGGGTCCATTCAGTCAGCCTGTAACAGTGTAATCAGTGAATCTCGCTCCGAACTCAAGATACTCTCTTTCAAAATCTATTCTTTGACAGTAACTGACCAGGCCTAACAGAATGGCCACAATGACATAACTTTCATTTTGAGTTAATATAAGGTGTGAATATAGAAAAACAGGGAGAAGAATCCTTTGAGTGTCCAGTGAATCACCTAACCTCTAACTTCACATATTTGGCTGATGTGTAATATGCCATTTCTCTACTATATATACACACACAATATTACACAGGACAATACCATTTTGTTTATTTTTACACAATATTACAAAAGAAAATAAAATTTGTACTGCGAGAGGAGCAAAAATACAGAGGTAAAGAAATAACCAAACATCGGTACCAGCATTGACATGGCGCTAGTGTGTTTTAAGGATATCGGCCTAGAATGTTCTCAGGGATCCCTTAACTGTTGCACCAAGACCATATTGGTTGATCAGGCACAATCTGAACTACCTGCTGACTTAGTTGTTTTAAGAGATGTATTATTTGTTTTTGTTTTATTAGATGGAATAAGTGAGAAAGATAGAGGAGTGCACTGAAATTTGCTCCACTGCATCTACCCAGATTACTGACCTTTAGGGAAAATGACCGACCAAACCCACAATACCTTACATCATTATTGACCATTAGACATACGAGTTACCAACTCCACTGCACTTACCTACATTTCTGACCTTTAGGGAATATTACAGAGCAAACCCACTATACTTAACATCATTATTGACCAGTAGACGTATGACTTACCCATCCAATCTTGGGGAAGGACATCTGTGAAAATGGCCCTACTTAGTTAAGTACACGCTTTTCGATTTCTTGCAACTAATTGGTAAAAATACATCTCAAAAGAGTTCTTAAATGTAGTGTTTTTGGATCTAAGGCCTCCACACGTGGACAGATTGTTTTACTAACTAATAGAATTTACTGCGGCAGGTTTTCTACTTAGTGTGACATCATTTATTTTCATTTGCTATAATTATATGCAGATATTCCGAGGTGTTCTGTATAGAACCGGTTGGTCTCAGCTGTGGAGTGGAGAGGGAGAGGCCCGGAGAGAGTATGGCAAACAGGTCTATGACAGCCTGCGGTGCTGGATGCGGAGTTGGCTTGACCAGTTTGTGACATAGAACCCAGACTGTCCTCGTTTACTCTGGCCACCTACTACATATCCTCCTCAAAATAATTCAGGCACATTGACAAAATATGGTGGCCCTTATTACATTTCCCACCACTTCAACATAAAAATACACACAACACATGGTTATAAACATAGACAGAATATATTGGACTGCAATTAGCTGCAGAAATGTTGAGTGGAAACCTGATTGTATGTTCTGTAGGAAGTCGATACGCAAAATAAAGCTGTATTCGCATGTGACAGCCTCAGTTCAGCAACCGGGAGCATTATAACAATCAGATGTCCAAGGTGACAAGCATAAATAACGTTGTAATAGAACAGCCATAGTAGCAAGAATGAATCAGTCTAGGCTTCTCTTCTTTATAGGCCACGTAAGGATCAGAGTCAATGGTCAACAAAGACCCTAACGTCAAAGCCACAGTAACGCTACATGAACATGCCACAACACCCATTATTCTAGAACCTCCATACATACCGGGTGCTACTGTTCGATGCTAGCTAACCATAACATTCAAAGAGCCCGTAGTTACTTCTTCATGTCAACGAAACAGATCGTTAACTAACCAAATCATTAAATGCTTAAGGAACCTGAAATATTTTCAACCTTCCACATTTGCAAAGCCAGTGCAATGGTTATATTGTGCTTTACGGTTTGAGTAGCGAGTAGCAAGTAGCAAGCTAACTTACAGTATTGGAACAAGTTAACGCGTTATCTATCCCTATGGATGCCACGGATATTATGAACTTGACATAACATTAATCTCTGCCAATGCCCCTATCCTCTGTAATTTGTAACATCCACATGACAAAGATCATTACCACAATTTTACTGAAACCACATCCAATTGCTTGTCTAGCTATATGTACACTGGTTACAGTACAAGCGTAGCCGCGAAAGAAATGCTCACCTTTACGGAACTCGCTCTTCAACGACTGAGATGTTTTCATCAATGGAGTGCGGGACCTCGTCAACAGGATTAACGCCATGCTCCTGATTCTGACAAACTGCTATCGTTATCTGAGTTTAGCTGGTTAGCCAACAAAATAAAGCACCGCTGGTATTTAGAAAAACAACGCCAATGCGCTGCTAGGTAGCTACTTTCATATGTCGCTATCTGAACTTCTTGCTAGCTCCATGCCCTTGCTTTCTCCGTGGATGATATTGATAGCGGCGATATGGATGAACTGCGGGCCGCTTTGGCTTCCGTCTTCCTGGAGACCGATCATCAGAGTAACGTAACGTTAAGGTGTTAACGTCATTACCGTTACCGGTAATCGTAAAATAGATACGGTGGCTGGCTCGCTCCACACAGACTGCGAACAATATATGGAATTCTACTATTTTCCGTTGGGTTCTCAGTGCGATGAGTGTACAGAATGAAAGAGAGACCCACTTCTGAGCGGTCAGGGGACCTGTCAATCAAAAGGGTGGTGGATAAGTTTAGTGTGGTAAAAAATAATTTCATCCTCAACAACTCTCCACTGTTAACCAATTAAAATTAGTGTTTTCTACAGTTGTGGAATATATATAAATACAGACACAAAAAGCAGTTGTTCAAACAGAATTGACAGGGGTTAAAAAAACAATACAAAACGCTGTTCCTTTGTAGCCGGTAGAAGTTATGCTAATGCCCTGAATATATTCAAATAATTTGCTATTACAATTGATATTATATTTAAGGGAATAATAATATGAATCAACCATGTGTTTACAGTGTCCTATTAGTAACAGTTTTACACCAAATTAAGTGTGAAGTACGTTTGAAAATAGTTATGTTTTTTTTCTTCATCTGGATACCCATGGAAACACTGTGATGTGACGTCGTCGGTGTTATCGATCGAGACCTGATTCTTGACTATAATAATTAAATACAATTCCAAGTAGTAACATTTGTGTCGCATGGGAAATCGTCGTTATGGTTATGTTGACATTCCCAAATCATTCTTCTTAAGATAATTTACAGGGGAATACGGTTGGTTTTTGAAAGGACGGGTTAAACTCATCGTTGCTCTCAACCAATCGGAAGTGAGTATTTTTCGCGCTGACTGGGAGTGTAGTTTCCCGCAAGCCTTCATTCAAGTTGAATGTTTTCAAGATGTTTCAGAATATTTTCCAATTTGATAACCATTCGAGAAATTGAACAGGTAATTACAACACATTACTTAAATTATGGGGGGAGAGGGCGAGTGTGATCTTTCAATATACTTGTAATAAAAGTGATAACGTTTCTTCTAACACAAATGACTTAGCTGGCTAGGTATCTACTAGGATTATTGCTAGCTAAAACTAGCTGTAGCTAAGTACATCAGGCAAGTTGGAGGTTGCACGTCACTAGCTAGATAATTTTGAATGGTGGCTAGCCGTTAACTAGTTAAATCAGCGCTTGTCATTGAGGGTTGGTTAATTAATTCATGATATGAAGTAAATTAACATGACATGTTCATCCTATAGTCGTATCCTGTTTTAGTTGATGCCAATTTAACTCACGTTAGTTCGCTAACTGCAAGTAACCTTAGTCTTAGCCAATAGCCATACATCTATTACCAGCTAGTTAGTTATTTATAGCGCCGGCAGTATCTCAAAATATTATATGTCACCAGATTCCGCTAAAGAGTTAGACCCTTGGGTCTGTGAATTGCATTGACATTGTTCTAATTTTGGTTATTGGTTAATTCAACGCTGTATGTAGGCTGTCTCAAGTTTCCGCGGCTTTTCCCGGTCGATTACAGTATGCTGTTTGCGTCAAAGTAAACCCTACGCTACGTATTGGCCATTCACTGCATGTGGTTAGCTAGCTCGCTCGCTAACTGGTTTTTGCCTGCTCTGGCCATTCATTCATTATTTGGGACAGTGCCGTAACATCGGCAAGCAAAACTCGGAAATGTTGCTAGTTGGTGAGACATTTCACATCGTGTAACAAACTAGGTGACGAACGTCGTCCTCATCAGACAGTTTTGACTGGTTGATAACTTGAATATATCTTGCTACAAAATTTATCGAGGTAACTGGCTACTAATTTACACTTCAGATTGAATGGGGGAGCCATTTTAGTGAAATTACGACGCGGCTGAATGTGGTTTGCATTGCTGTTGCCATTTCATATTATTATACAGTTTAGTGTGTGAAGCAGTGTATGTTAGCGGGTTGATCATATTTTGTCCATCCGTTGTTATCTTTTTTTAAATTTCAAATTCATTTGTGCCTGGTGCGTTACTACAACTCAACAAGCTTTGTTTAAGAAATTTGCAGGTGCAGTTATATCTTTCACCTGTTGATTTAGCTGTTAGATAAGTCATTTTTATCTTCGTTATTTTCAGTGTAATAATACACTCTAAGATGTGCATAGCTGCCATGGAAGATGCAATATAAAAAAAATATACAATTGTCTTGTATATTTTGTAATAATTGGTGTATAAAATATTTTGCTCTCTTTATAATGATGACATGTCTTTTAATGTACAATTTAGACACATTCATATATAATCTGACTTTCAAACTAGATGCGCTTATACAATGGGCCCTGAAACTTAAGAGTTATTCATAATTTCTTTTCCTCTCCTCGTGCTGTAGCGGAGTGAGGGTGAAGTTGGATAGGATGGAGAGTAAGGGACGATCTGGAGTGGACAGTTCCAATAAGGGAAGGTCTCTGCCCTCCATGCCCGAGCCACTGAACCCCATCAGCATGAAGCAGCCAACAGAGTCCATGGTAGCGAGGAAGGTTCGCGGTGGGGGGGACCTTGGGGCAGACCCGGCCCTCTTGATGGACAAGGCCGCCGCCCACCTGGCCGCAACCCTTCAGGATAGCGTCCTCAACAAGATGGCTGCGCATGGTCATAACCACAATATCCACAGCCACGAGCGGCTAAAGGACCTTACGTCTCGTATGCTCAACGGGGACCAGGACAAGCTGGCCAAGCTGTGCCCCCCACACCCCGAGCCCCCCGTCCTGAAGGGTGCGGACGCCCACCCTACTGCCCAGAGGAAAGGTGCCTCTCCCGAGATTAAATTCAAGATCACCAAGGTGGTGGCCAAGGGGAAGCCGCTTTGCTATGAGCCGTGCTGTGGAGAGGGACCCCACCTGACCACGGCCACAGAGGGACATTTGGCTTCAGAGAGCAAGGAGGGGAGGAAGAGAAGATCCATCCTCCACAAACCTCCGCCCCAAAACATTTTTGGCTCTAGCCCTGTTTTTCCTTCGGAGGTGCCAGCTGTTAGTCAGCCGGCTGTTAGTCAGCCGGGTGTTAGTCAGCCAGATGTTAGTCAGCCAGCTGAGGGGGCTGCAACTCCCCAACAGGTAGGGATTCCAAGGTTTCCTACCTGTGTTGAAAGCCTGCCCTCTAAACATGAAACCCTATGGCTAAATAACAAATGGGTTCAGGGGCTAGTGATATAATATGGTGGCCTTGGCCCTATCATGCTCTAGTGGTTCTCTGGGCTGGACTTCTGCAAGGTTCAAAGAGGTACAGGGTACTCTGGGAGACACCTCTTGCCATTGACTGGACCCAGTCCACTGGGAGTTGCTGCTTTGAAACTGTGTGTGGGCTTTTGGCTAGTGCTGTAACGTGTATTTGATAACCAACCTAAAATAAATGCGTCAAGGATTCCTGGGGCATATTGGTGTTTAGGCTAGAATTCCCTAAACATTTCAGTGTTCAGATTTTGGCTTAGGTATTTTAAAACAAACATCAGAAGTCTGTATAACTTAAGTGATTTTTAGCAGAATAGGTTTTCCCTCAGTTTCAAATCAATTTAGTTGGCTATGTCAGTTGGTCCATTGTGGATTGGACACTCCTCGATGAAATGGCCCCTAAAAATCACAGATCGAAATGTAATGCTTATTAAAGGCAAAGCATTGCCAATGACACAACGTAACTGCCTTTTGCCGATTTTGCAATCAGGTCCTGAATCCAACCATTGTTTTGCAATTACTGTAGAAGTGTGTTGCAGATGGCTTGCTAGTCATGACCCTAGCAGTGTAGCACCATATTGGCAATATGTGCATCCGTGTACAAATGCCTTGCTCTCGGACTCATCCAAAGCACATTGGGCATCATGAAATTGAGAGAGAAAAAGAGGTGTGGCTACTGGAACTGTTCTGATTTTAGAAAAAAAATACCCAGGCCTCAAACGGAGGCGTGACAGTATGGTCACTTAAGACTAGCATTTCTCTTGTTCAAAGCATCGGGCATTCTTCTCTAGGCTAGGCCACGGGGGTGCAACATCTATTGAAGAAAGGTTAAGAATGCAATGGAAGATATAAATGGTGCTGGCTGATCCTTACTATCCAGGAACTTTTTAAAACTGTCTTATTTAATGAGGTTTTTGATTGCATATTTTTCCAGCAGGTCACTCATCTTGTGGTGGACAAGGAGGAGCTGAGTCTGGAGAAGAAGGTGCCGAAGGAGGTCCAGGGAGTGTTTTCCATGGGGGACGTGGTCTGGACCAAGGTGTCAGGGTATCCATGGTGGCCGTGCTTAATCACTACTGACCCTGAACTCCACACTCACTTGAAACTCAAAGGTGTGTTGACCTACCGCCTGCATACCAGGGCTGGACAATGGGGTTTTATTTGCCTTTTACTTTTCCAAGTAAATAGTTTGAGGCCTGGAACGTAATGATGAAAAAGTAATGCACTCACCAGGCGCTTGATTCATTTGTTCAGTATGCTAGGTATTGGTGATCAAACAAGTTCAGGTGTAAAAAGCCTAATTCGGCCTTGTTTTATCACAATCATCACTGTCTGTTATATGCTTCAGTTGGCTGGAAGTTACTTACATCTAGAAGGGACAAATGTTGGTTTATGTTTTCAGTTACGGGAGTCATGAGACTGTTCTATACTTGCTAACTTGTATCATCTACTTGTTCTCAGCCATTAACAGCCAATCGACTGGCATCATGTACCATGTCCAGTATTTCGGAGACACACCGGAGCGGGGCTACATTTTTGAGAAGAACGTGGTGTTGTTCAGTGGTGAAGAACAGTATGTTGAGCTCTGCTACAGCAACAAACAGCCATCCTCCCGGGTTGTTGTCAAGAAGGTACAGCAACTGTAGTAACCGTTGTGA
>JACXGK010008431.1:0-22443 GCA_016801125.1 Novumbra hubbsi
TCAAACCGGTTCCACGGAGGGCCGAGTGTCTGCAGGTTTTCACTCTCACCTTGTACTTGATTGATTAATTATGTCACTGATTGGTTAGATCTACCCTCATGTGGTTATTTAGGTCTGAAACTGGAACCAATTTACAGGAAAAAACTAAAACCTGCAGACACTCGGCCCTCCGTGGAACCGGTTTGAGACCCCTGCTTTAAAGGGACTAGCACTCCCAAAACATGTCTATAGTAACTCTTGCTTTGACTTGAATATTAGGTGAATAAAAAAACTCTGCAACAGCGTTTTCAAGAAAATGTATTTATGTATCACGTAAGTGCACAAATACTTGAAAATGTTAGGCAATAAATACAGCAGGCAACAAATATTACAAAATAAAAAAATGTTTACAGTGTGTATTCACTGATCTGGGTCAATATGACATTAACCCTACTACCCCTTCAGGGACAAATACTTTGGCATATATACATTAAAGTAAAATGAATCTGCTTTCTCTCGGATGAGCTGTTGAACTTCTAGGTTCCAGTACAACCGCTGCACTAGAAAGTCTTCCTGGGCCCATACCATGAAAGTCTTCCTGGGCCCATACCATGGAGTCTTCCTGGGCCCATACCATGGAGTCCCACCACTTGTGGCCAGTGAGGAGAAGTTGCCCTTGTACCTGCTAGTAGTACACGTGATTCTTCCTCAGATTTGAAGACACGCGTTTCATTTGCAATCGACATGGTTCTTCACGCTGCACTTTATTTCCACCAACCCAAACGGTGGGTGTTCTGTAGGACCAGAAACAAGCCTGTTGGGAGGAGCACCGAGCCACAGGGCATCAGGCATCATTCATAATCCTACAGTATTCCATGGCTGCTCCAAATTCCATCTCTACTGTCTGTCTGGTACCCCTGGTGATACCCTCAGCTAGAGAACCGCAGAGCTCCGTTCCCTCACGTGGCACACTTCCCTGAATCTGCTTGAAGTGGTCCCAGGCTTGTGGAGCTGACGCCAATCCTGGACAGTGCATTGATCTCCGTGTAGCCTCCTCTATTTTGTGGGCCATTTGTAGGGATACTTGCAGGCTTTTGAAGGTGAAAATGTTCTTCCTCGGTACTGACAAACACACAGCTGGTTGTGGTCAGTCTGTAGCCTTTCAGGGGGTAGGAGTGGTCTGGGAAGACTATCATCAGGGGCTGCTGGTATGATGCACTGCCCTTCTGCACAGTCCCAAAAGCAGATTCCGCTAGAGCCTTGTCTTCGCTCACACCCATGGTTGTCACCAGTGGTTTGACCTGCAAGTCCCTAAAGGCTTCTGCCACCTTAAGCACTGATAGATCCGGTAAGGGCCTTCCAGTCCTTTGTAAAGGGCACTTTAAAAAAAATAAAACATGCATTGGTTCTGTTTTTTTTCTAGTGTGTTCCTCTTGAAAGCAAATATGTAACATGACGAATTGCACCTTTCCATATGTAACTGGAAAAACGTACCTCACTACACGTTCCGGCATACGATTTGGTACAGGTTTTGATATGACCATTTTGCCATATCCTGGTTCTACACCCTGTGAGACAAATAGAAAGTTTTACTGCCATCTAGGCTATATATCCTAGGTTTTCTCGTAGTGCAAGACTTTCTCCATTGTCATGTGTTCACAGTCTTGTGAACAGTCTTCATGTGTCTTTTACAATTTCGATCATCAGTAAAGCATCTGCCACAATAGCTGCAACAATAAGGTTTCTCCGTCCTGTGGGTCTTTATATGCTTAGAAAGGTTTCCACGCTCAGAAAAGCCTTTCCCACATTCTTGGCACTGATGTGGCTTCTCCCCTGTGTGAACTCTCATATGCCTTCTCAAGGTTCCACTTTCAATAAAGCACTTTCCACAGATTTTGCACTCATATGGTTTCTCACCTCTGTGGATCATCATGTGATTTGACAGGGTATTCTTCTGTGAAAAGTATTTGCCACATTCTTGACACCTAAATGGTTTTTCTCCTGTATGAGTTCTCATATGACATTTGAGGTACACTTTCTGTGTGTAGCATTTCCTACATTGAGTGCATCGGTAGGGTTTCTCTCCAGTGTGACTCCTCATATGTATTTTTACGTCACTATTCTTGGAGAAACATTTTCCACAAACATGACAAGAAATATTTTCTTTAATGTGCGTTTGGAGGTGACCCATCATACTTTCTTCGGAATGTAACTTTCTTCCACACACACCACAGGTGCAGCCTTCATGCTCTGCATGTGTTTTTCGCACATGGTAAATTAAAAACCCCTTGGACACAAACGTCTCCCTACATACCATACAACCGTAAGATGCAGGAGGACTATGAGTTGGTGATGAGAAATGGGGCAACAGTCTGTCTGTACTTTCTCCCATACTAGCATGGGCGCTTTCTCCTTTGTTTGGCCTTAAAGTTAGTCCTCCAATCTGTACCACATCTTGATTTACCCCGTTTTCACTGAAAGCTGTAGAACAGTCTGGATTTACTTCAGTTAGGGGCCGACTGTGATTGGTTGCTTCTGATGCTCCATATTCTTCTCCATCAGGTTCCCTTTTAATCTCTACATTTGTTTTGGTAGGAAGAGAGTCCCTCTCTCTGTCCTCCACAGTTTGGGGTTTGTTACCATGTGAAGGATAAGATGGGTTCTCCTGATCACAGGCAGGATGGAATATAAACTGTATGACATCAGGCTCCACAAGGCCTTGAAGCTGCTCTTGGTCCTGACTGGGTTCCTCCTTAATCAGTGTGGGGTATGGGTCCTCCTTCCCCAAATTGGGACTCCAGTCCTGCACACAATGCTGCTGTTCAGGGTGAACCTTCTGTTCAGATTTGGGGAGACTGGGTTGGAGGTCTGGAACGAATTAGGAAATAATAAGTTGCTGATAATTTTTTTTTTTTTTTAGACATCATACAATGCCAACTGAATCCATAGTTCTCATCTCTGGTTCGGATCAAACATTAAATTAAATGATAAAAAAACTGTCTAACTAGTAATCTAACAATTTGTTAGTAAAATGCTAATGTTGGCAAGTATTACAAAACCTACGTAAAACAGACCAACTGAAGTAGGCCCGGCTTTCTAAATGTGTAACATTCATTATTTAATAGGAAAACATGCATTGACTAATATCAAAGATAAAAAAGACTGTCAGCTCTTTATTCATATGAAACAATGAAAACTATCCACAAGCATGTGTGCAAAAGCCTCCAAATACAACTGGCACGGTGTCTAGTGGTGAAACTGCGACTAAATTACCGGCCAAATGTATAGTTTCAGTGTTAGTAAAGGAAACAAAAATAAACATCTAATCAATACCAACCTGCCCTTTGTAACTTTACATCTGGTTTAAAAACCAAATCAAACAGCCTACGTAGACGGTCATTCTCCTTCTTCAAACGCGATATTTCTTCATGTAACTCTACTACAGTGCCCTCAAACATCTCGGTTATCTCTGCAGCAGCCGATGTTAATCGCTCAGTAACATACACGTTCAAAAGTGGCAGTTTTGACATTTTGTTCACAAAAGTATAAAACGGGTATTATTGTGAAAAACAGATGAAACCAACGATCTCAGCCTCGTTGTTCCGTATCTGGCTTACGTGTTTGTCTTTCAATGACAACTTCCGGAAGATAAAATAGTCATTTCCGGTGAACCAATTTTGAATGTGCTTGGTTTGTAAGGTGTCTGGACACAAAACGCAAGAGCATCATATCCAAAGGTAAAACGATGTACCTTTTTCCCGAACACCTAATATTGTAATTACAAATAGTAACACTTAATTAGTTAAACTCCGTGTAACTTTCTTTTAAACCAAGTTTTTTTGTTTGCAGGTACTTGTTAGCAGTATGACTCTACTTTAGCTAACCACAATTCCAACAAGCTTTCCGTAATGAAATACATATAATGAATATTGTACAGTACATCAATTTGCTACGATAATATGCTGCGCACTTACTACTAGCTATCTGAAAATAGCTAACTAATGAAGACACTGCGTTATATGCGTTTTGTTTGATAACAATTGGTTAAACAGCAGAATGATGTCTTGTGAGTGGTGTTTGGCTAGACTGCCCGGAAATGTTAGAACTATGTAGTAATCCTTTCTCCCTACAGATTTGACATCATGGATTACGACACTCAAAGATTATTTCATAGAGTTGCAGAAAAACTGGGCTGGTCAGAGAAGGGAGGATTGGAGATGGCCGAAGAACAGGTAGTTACATTAAAGTTCATTAGAACTGCATGTGCTTATTAATCAACTAAATGCTATACCCTATTTCAAATGTTGTTCATTTAAACCTGGGTCATATGTAGAGCACTTTATGATCTGATCCATGCAGCCAATCAGCAGTAAATATACTGCTCAAAGTGAACTGTATGTTGTGTAATTTGTTGAGAACAAAAGGACGTAACAACGGTCTCCAACCGAGGGCTAGGTTCAAATTCACCCATGAGAGTCAAAGTAAACAGTTTAAATGAGGCTGTTCCAACTTGCGTGAATTTCATCACAGCAACTCATAACGCTACTCCTTATGGCCCCCATGTGCCTGTATGCACTCCCGACAACATCTGGGCATACTCCTGATAAAACGGCGGATGGCGTCCTGGGGGTTCTCCTCCCAGATCTGGATCAGGGCATCAGTGAGCTCCTGGACAGTCTGTGGCGCTACCGGGCAGTGTCAGATGCACCGATACATAAAGTCCCAGAGGTTCTCAATTGGATTCAGGCCTGGGGAACGTGAGGGCCAGTCAAGAACATGATGCATGTATCCTATTTGGTTTTACCTGAGCATTGTCCTTTCTTGTAATTCTATGCCCTTTCCCAGGTCATCATTAAAAATGCAAAATTGCTCATAAATGACTTACCTCATTAAATAAACTGTGAGAACAGTCCATTCAGTCGAAGTAATAAGGTCAGCATTGCAGTATTCTTGACTAGGTCGTTGTCCAAAAGAGCGCATTGGAGTTCCATTTCAGACACACCTTGTCTTTTTTGCAGCTGATAAAGAGCATTGGCAAATCCTGTCGCCCCGCCAAAGGTAGTCACAGAATCTGTGGGACTCAGGACCTCCAACGCCCGCTGCAGCTTCATCTTTTGGACAGTGAGGAAGAAAACAGTAAATGCTCAGAGAAAGAAAACCGGGTGAGACGGGTCTCCCAGGACAGCACGTACAGGACCACAATGTCCATCGAGTCCAGCGATGATGATTTTGACCAGTGTAAGTGAGAGTCATTGGTCTCAGGGCTTTGGTTGCTGTAATCCAGCAGAATCCTGGGTTGAATTCATCTATCTTGTTGTCTGTAGTTCTTGCTCAGCGGGCTACGCCCAAAGCGGCTCTTCCCAATACTTGCAGTGCTGGGAAAAAAGTCAGGTCAGTAGGGATATTTCCCTTCTACTAAGCCCTGCTGTGTTATTCTGGTACTTCTTTTTAGTGCATCCTTTCTTTGTTCACTTTCCTTTAGTGAACCAGTCCTTCTATTGAGCTCCGACAGTGATGGCAGCTTTGAGGACTGTAAGTACATTTATTTCTGCATTATCAATGGCATGGACTTGTACTGAATCATATTCTGAAAGCCAAAGAGGCTCCAGTGGTCTTTGTTAAACCTATTGTGACATTTCTGAAAGGCTGTTATGACAGGTTGGGTTTGTCAGATCCCCACTAGATGTTTGTTAATGTCATTATCTCTCCCCTGACATCCCTGAAGTCCTTAGCCGTGTGCGGACCCCCAAGCCTAAGCCCAAGAAAGTAGACCGTGGCCGTGAAGACAGGTTGGGGTGAATTTGTGTGTTTCAGTTTCCTCCTTCATTCCTGTGGATCCCTGTAACGTGTTATGTATTCAAACCGAGCTCTGTTCTGTCCTCAGCCTCACAAACGTCATTGCCGACAGCTTTTCATCTGATGATGACTTTGTGACGGAGAAGAAAAAAACTCGGACTCCTAAAGGTACCAGGCACAGTCCAGAATCCCCGGCTGGCATAATGGACACATAAACTGCCCCCGCGATGTACTGTCGTGCCCTGGGAGAGTTGTCCAGCCATTCAGCAGTAACGGATCCATCGTCAACCCTCTCTTCAGGTTCCTCCAAGACCCCCAAGCCTTCCTCCTCTCGGCCCTTGACCAGAAGACCCTTGTCCCGGTGTGACTCCCCGGTTTTCCTTAGCGACAGTGACTACGACGACGTAGCGGTGAAGAGCACATGGGGGACGCGGCACACCAAGCGCCAGCCGGAGGGGTCGCGCCAGAACGCAAAGGATTCCCCTTCTCCGCCTGCCGCATACCTCCCTTCCAGTCCTCCTGTCCCCACCTCCTTCAGTGCCCCAGCTCAGCGGACCCACTCGGCCCCGTCGAAGCTGGAGGACTCGGCCAGCTCAGAAGAAGAGTTCCTCACCCTGCTGGAGAGGATAAAGAGGAACCCCAAGACGGGCCATACCGCAACACCCACACAGAACCGGGGTAACGCTGTCTATTTGTTGGGTGGTGCAGCTGTAAACAACGCTGTCCCAACGCTTGGATGGGAGAGAATAGCGTGAGACAAAGGAAACTTCTGCCCACTTGTATAATACCTCTTTAAGATACATTATGGTCTTCACTTTGTATTTGTTTGCTAATATGCCGTTAACACGTCGTATGAGCCATCAAATTAATTAATTCACTCACGCAGCGCAAGTAGGAGTGTTCTCGCATTTCAGTGATCAATACGGGACATCCATGTCCATGACTTTATTAAGGTCACACAGCTGTGTTGGTTGGAATAGCAGGAGCAGGAGGACAGAGGAGGACACACACACAGACATCACAATGTGTGCCTCAGTATTCAGCAACCTCTCTTTGTTAGCAATCAAATGTGGAAGATTTAAAGACAGACAGACTGATTAGACAAAAATAATGTAAGACCTTAGGCTCAAGTAATCTGGTAAAATTTATCATTTATCACCCAATTGATATGCAAGTATGTATATATACTAGTCCTCATTAAGTTATTGTGGAATAAGAACTTGCTTTTATGAAAATCCTCTATAGTTGTAAGCAGGTTATTACATTCAGAGTTCAAAGAGCTTTTTCATGATTGTTTCTATATCACCTCTTTTGTCTGCTTTCCAAATCCAGGGCCTAATCAAAAGCCCCCTCCGTCAACTCAGAGGAAGGAGACCCCGAAAGAGGCGGGCCCTCGGCCAGTAGGGAGGACGCCATTGGACCTGAAAACCCCAGTGCGGTTGCCAGTCACAAAACCCAAAGTGTCGCAGACGGAACCCAGACTCCAGACAGGACGTCTTCCCTCTTCGAGGTACTGCTGAGCCAGATGCAGCTCAACACTCCAGCAAGACCTCCCCCTGTTTTACCATGTTCAGAATAAACTGGCCTTTTTCGCTCGGCTTTGCAGCACTCCCTGTTTGCAACGATTCATCCGCTGTACATTGTCTTTCTCAGAGCGCCGGTGTGTAAGACACCAGGCTGTTTTCTCCTGTCTCTGTCTGGACCGGACTCCAACTATAACCGCAGCTTCAAACAGACCAAGGAGGAGCTGACCGGCAAACTGTTCCGCCTGTACAACGCCAGCGTGTTTGACGGCAAGGTACACAACGGTCCCGGTCCGGTGTTGCCGCACAACCTTGAAGGGACCCCCGGTCTGTCTGACCCGTTTCCAACCCCCTCTGTGCCCCAGCTGCCCGGCAACATGTCCGTCAGCTGGAACAAGAAGATGCGGAAGACGGCCGGCCACTGCATCACGGGCCAGGAGAGAGGAGGCAGCCGATACGCTCGCATCGAACTCTCTGAGAAAGTCTGCGACTCGCCAGGTGGGCCTCGACTTCCGCTGGTCCCGCCACCAGGCCCGGGGTTGGGAGTCCAGCCTGGACGTGAACGGCCCGCGTTTCTGTCTTCAACCTTGTGTGAAACGTCCGCTGCTCGCTCTCTCGCTACCGTCTCGTAATCGTCCGTCCTCATACGCTCTTTCGCCATCGTCCGTTCTCACCCCGCTTTCCACTCACCCCCACTTTTGTCCGTCTTGTGTCCTCCCTCCGCTTGCTTCCCCGTCCTGTCTCTCTCTCTCTCCCTCACTCTCCCGCCCCTCCCAACAGACCGTCTGCGGGACACGCTGGTCCATGAGATGTGCCACGCTGCCACCTGGCTGATCAACACTGTGAGGGACGGGCACGGGCCCTTCTGGAAGCTGTATGCCCGCAAGGCCACGCTGGCCCACCCCGAGTTGCCCATGGTCACACGGTGCCACAGTTACGACATCAACTACAAGTACCAGTACCGCTGCGGTCGCTGTGAAAACACGTAAGTCTGCGCACCGCAAATTCGCTATATCGGGATACTGCCGCTTTAAGTTGCCAAACCTGAAATTCAGGATTTATAAGACGTCCTCTGTGGGTTTTCCAGTAGTTTGATTGCCGTTATTGTAATTAATTGTTTATAACATAATCTCACGCAGATCGAGGTTGGCTAAAGCCTTTATTTAAGCATTAAGGGACAAGGGGGCCTATATGGGCGTATACCACATCTAAGAGCAGGGCAGAATTTAAACCACCCAGTTTATAAGAGGCCGTATTCTCCAAATATGACACATTCACGTTGTTACTATATAAAATATCCTGCCTTTATACTTCAGCAAAGGGTCTCCCCAGTCAGTCTAAATGCTCATGAGCCATTAAGCATTTAGGATTCAAAACACTCGGCTAATTTCGGGCATCATAAAACAGGTGGTTTGTTCTGGATTCGGATCGTCTGAAAGCATCAGGCCCAAATGACACCTCAGGGATCGTGGTATACGGGCCGGATCCAGTTAAACACATTTGAAGCCGAGCTCATTTGGTGTAACATCTTGCCCCTCCCCCTGCAGTATCGGCCGCCACTCCAAGTCCCTGGACACCCAGAGGTTTGTCTGCGCCCTGTGTACCGGTACGCTGGTCCTGCTCGCCCCCGCCAAGCCCCGGGCTCCCACGCCCTTCGCCAACTTTGTCAAGGAGAACTATGGGAACGCTCGCCAGGAGCTGGGGGGCCGGAGTCACGGCGAGGTGATGAGGAAGCTGAGCGCTGACTTTGCCACCAAGACAAAACTGGTTTAGAGCTGAGAGAGAGTCGCCAGTCTGAATGTTGTGAAACAATATATACCTGTGGCTTGAGGATGTGTGTGGGTCTTTCATCATTTCATGGAAGTAGAAGTGGAATCATTCTGCTGGTAAGGGTTTGTTACATGGATCCTAACTCCAGGACCAATGGATCGATGTTTATCACATTATTCCTTCTCTAACAATTGAATGCTCTCCTGTCACAAATCTTGTGATTAAATGGTTAACAATGAAGAAAAAAGCTTTGTGCCAGTGTGGACTGGGAGGGGTCTGAAAGGGGTGGCACTTACATCTCTTACCTCATAAGGGCATTATTGTAATTTATACAATTTCACAGAATTATTCTGACCTCAGCATTGCAAAGTATATAAAACACGGAAGTGTAAAAAAGTTGTTTACTCCTCTGTGCTGGACTATAATTAATCATTCAACTTTAAATATGCACTCTTCTATGAATTCCTTCTTGAAGGTTTCTGCTGGATCCCTCTCTTTGGACCGACCTAATGTTTCTTAGTTATGAGGTCAACAAGTTGGTAGGTCTCAGTCTATATCTGGTTTTCATTGGCAGCTATGATGAGTCAGTCTGATTGCTTACTTCTCTAATTGGAGTTTTCCTATTACAGTGAAACTGAAGGACGAGCCACACTGAACGGTTTAAGTAGACTTTGTGAATGAGTCCTGTATTTGGTTGTCTGACAAGCCAGCATGTGGAATGATCTCTTACACCTTGAATTATGTTTTGGGCATTATTATATGGTGTTAGAGAAATGTACCTATTGTGGCTCTATCAGGACCAGACTCCAGTTACCTTTGTTATACTTGCTTCAGTTACTTGAATTATTCACCTGTGAACTATGTTCAAAAGAAAACAAAACGTAAGTACATTTACATGTTTTGTTTTTTAGGTTTAATGTAATGTAAAATGTTTTCATGTGCGTTGCAGCTGAACTTTCATCTTCACATCCATAGATGCAAACATTTTTCATTTTGAATATTATTGTCTTATTTATGTGATCGTGTGTTCTAGTGATGATGTTTTATTGTTTAATAAAGACGTGACATTTTCCACACATTGTCAGCTCCACTATATGAAACTGAGTCATTGGTAAGCTAACATTACTGAGGTTGGCGTGCTAGCCAATTTCTGCTCATTACCCCCATGGGATTGGTTTCTGTCAGTACCTTGACAATAGCAAAATTCCCTTCTCCACTGGCTATTGACTCAGCTATTCAAATCTGCCGTTATCAGCCTTGTTGTTTGGACACAACAAAAAAACAAACATGCTTTGTGTTATCAGAATTCACATGCCACTTTGGAAACACCACAGGTGAGGTGTGCTTGGGCTGAGGTGGGGACTTATTAGGTTGACTTTGGTCTTTAATAATGCCATCCTTGTTGTGGAAAATAGTTGGCAGGTGATTTCTGAATTCAGTTTGAACTTTTGACTTCAGTTAAAAGGAACAGACTTGAAATAATTGCAAATTTCTGCCTAACTGTTGATTTGCTGCAATAACCTATATGCAAGGGTGGAGGGCAAAGCAAAATAAACCTTATGCTTGCTAGGTGTGACTTTCCAATTAGCTCCAACCAAGCACAGCTGATTCAACTTGATTTGAATGTGGTGTGTTTGTCCAGTGCTGTTGTGAGTTCTTGAGGACCGGGAACCTTCTCCTCAGGGACCCCCAGACATTTCCCAGTGTTGTTGTATCCTAGTTTCACTAATCTGTTACACAAATGAAGAACTAGATGATCAACAAAAACTGACCTCTTTATTTCTGTAAATATTTGTCCAGTAACGCAAAAAAGAAATGTATTGTTGTCATTGACTGACATACGATTAACTGATACATAATACACCTAGCTGCCCTTGCCTGTAATTGTAATGACCTTGTAATTTGTTGATGTAGCTGACTTCGTTCATACGCTCTCCTGTTATTGGCTGACCAAGTTGACAGCTGAATAGACTCCAATGGCCTCCTCCCTTTAACTGATGGAGCTAACTTGGTTCAAAACACTTTAACTGATGGAGCCATCTTGGTTCAAACACTTTAACTGATGGAGCCATCTTGGTTCAAACACTTTAACTGATGGAGCCATCTTGGTTCAAACACTTTAACTGATGGAGCCATATTGGTTCAAACACTTTAACTGATGGAGCCATCTTGGTTCAAACACTTTCCTGTCAGTTGCTGAGCAAGAAAGGAAGCTGGTTTGGCCTGTAGCAGCCTCCTCTGCAGTTCCCTGGAGCGGTAGCCGTACACCAGCGGTATCAGAGAAATCCCCAGGTTGTAGACCGTGGTGGTGGCTATGTCCAGCCCGTCACAGTGGACCCACATGGGGAGCAGAGGGGACTCGAGCACCACGGGTACCGAGTAGAACAGCGTCTGAGTGGCCTGCAGGCCCAGAGTGACCAGCGCTCGCCTGGAGCGTTGGAGGCCCCCCCGACCCCTGGTGTCCCAGCACAGCAGCAGGAAACAGGCCAGCGTGGTGAGGTGGCAGACGGGGATCACCAGCCCGCTGACCGCGGTGAGGTACAGGCTGAAGGCCAGGGCCCCCAACCCGGACAGACACGGGGCCAGGAGGAGGGCCCTGCAGCGGGGCCGAGAGGCGTTCACCTCCAGGGCGCCGAGGGACATGCCCAGAGACACGGCGCTGACCAGGACCGACAGGCACCAGATGGCCGCGATGGCGGAACGGCGGCGGCGGGGGTCGACCGCAAGGTCGTACTTCAGGGGCCACTTGATGGCCGCGCAGCGGTCCAGGGCCAGAGCCGTGCTGAGGAGGAGGTCCACCTGGAGGAGGGAGGAAGAGGAGGAACAGCGAATCAACAGGCTATTACAGTGCATACGGGGAGGACCAAACTTTTCTATTCCACGGCCAAGGAACTCGAGGCCATGTTACAGGAACCTCAGGGTGGAGACATTGTTCCCTCGTGATGTTCCAGTGGTCCAGGACGATAACGGCATGTGTACATATAATGACATACGCACGCAATATAGCCTACAAAAACGGTATTTAATGCGCAGCCATTGCCTGTGTATTTGGTGCACCTACCATGGAGAAGGCCTGAGTGGCAGCGAAGAAGACCAGGCAGTGTTCTACAGGCATCGCCTCCCACCAGCTCAGAAGGGCAGCCTTCGCTGTCGTGAGCATCAGCTGGAACCACATTCACCACAGCAAGATCTTTTTAAACCCCGATTCAAAGTCCCAGTAAACAGACATCAGAGACACAACCACACCGCGGTCCATCGGGGTTTGAAGCCAACAGGGCGAACATTGCGAGACTCGCGGCTGAACCGACCATTTTTCTTTGCGGATTCAGTCGGGCGCCATGACTACAGTAATAGTGTTCTTCTATCTGAGAAGCACGTGAACCAGACCTGGGCGTTGTCGCAGCAGAGGAGGTGTGTGAGGATGAAGAAGCGGGTTTGGCTCAGAAGAGAGGGACCCCGGAGGATGGCCACCAGAAGGGGGATGCTGAGGAGAGTGTTGAGAGCACAGCTGAGGCACAGGGAGGTCAGCTTGACGAGGTGGTAGAGGTGACTGTCCATCTGGGTCAACGTGTCCTGCAAGGCCGTCGTGTTGCAGTCGGTGGATCCCATGACGACCCAGTTGGACCTGGAACAGTTTGCCTCACAGCATCAGTAGGTGTGTCCCGGGACACCGGTCCAGTACCACACCGACATGTCAATATAACTGTTAACGCACGTAGTGCAATTCTGATCTTACCAATATACATTTTGCCCAAAATGTGTTAAAATATCATAATTGGGCGTCCAGTCAGTTATGACCTGACCCAACTTCCTGGCGGGATCCCTAGAAGTCTATTTTAATTTGTTACACTTCAGAATTAGATATTTTGCCCAGAAACACTAACCCTAACCTAACTCTAACACTAACCCTAACCCTAGTGTAATCTAGGTTTCAAAACGGTTAATAATATACTTTAACGGAGAATGTCTTTGTAGGCTTTTTTAATTTCATTTAGTTGTTGATCTATTTAGATATTACAGCACATCATGCTGAATAGTACCTAGTACTTTTTTACTATCAAGAGATTATGTTATGTACATTGTTCAGCGAAAGTGGTGAAATTACAGAAAAAGAGGACAATAACACATAAAGAAGTAGTACGGTCCGTAGTGGCGTGTAAATAATATTAATTTGAAACCACTCTTGCCAAAAAGTAATAATGCTATGGGGCTGTTTTTCCGGGGTTGGCCTAGGCCCCTTAGTTCCACTGAAGGGAAATGTTAAGACATTTTGGAAAATGCCTCCAACTTCTTAGGAACAGTTTGGAAACATGACTGTGCCCCAGTGCACAAATCAAGGTTCATAAAGGCATAGTTGGATGAGTTGTGTGGAAGGCAGGCCCGCACAGAGCCCTGACCCCAACCCTATCGAACACCTAAGGGATGAACTAGAACGGAGATTGCGAGTCAGGCCCTATCGTCCTCACCTCACCTCACCAATGCTCTTCTGGAAGAATGGACAGCAACTCCAACAGACACAATCTTATAGAAAGCCCTTCCAGATGAGCGGGAGCAGTTATGAGTGATGATAGCAAGGGGATCCGACTTGATATTAATGCCTATGGATTTAGAATGGGATGTCATTGAGGCCCGCTGGAAAGATTGTGGCTGACACCCTCCCACCCTGGACACAAACTGTTTCAGCCACTCCCATCCGGCAGGAGGCTACGGCCCATAAGGACCAACACCTCACGCCACAAGAACAGTTTCTTCCCATCGGCAGCTTGGCCTTACTGTCACTGACCCACTCTGAACCATAAATTATTCCTTCTTGCACATTGCACTTTATGCTACTATACAGTAAATGTTTGCAATTTTTTTTATTTACTGTGTCAATTTTATTTTCTACCTAAACCCCACTTAATGTGTTTCTTGTCGTGCACCATCAAAGCATATTTATTGTATGGGCAAACCTACTTGATATTAAAGCTGATTCTGATTCTCCTCCTGTAGGTGTATTGTGTAGGTGTCCATATAATGTATGTCAAAAAGGAAGAGTGCATTTAAGCAATTTATCTTAAATACACAATCACACACTGATTGACTGTCTGTCTGATACTTACCTCCAGCAGTCTTTTCTGGTCCCCACTCTCCTTGATGTTCTCTGGTAATCTGCTATTCCCTAAAATCACTTCCAAATCCACATTTGTTTTTCCAACCTCTTATTAATATATTTCTTAAGTTCCACCCTGGTTGCTTAAGAGACACTTGATGCAATGCTTTCTCCTGACACACTGGGAGGTATCTGCCCCAGATGCATCTCACGTCTGGCTGATTCTCTCAATGGGAACACTCACTGCCCTCCTCTGTCATTTTAAGCACGTCACAACCAACAGGGCACTGAGTCAATATTGTTTCTGTGTTAATGTAGTCAAATATTACATTTGCCATTCATGGTTCTGTTGTGGAGGAGAACATTTGAGACTCTTGGATCTCTACAGAGGTGTAGTCTATGAATGTGTCCCAAACGGAACCCTATAACTAACTACAGAGTGCACTACTTTTGACCTGGGCCCATATAACAGCTCTTGTCTAAGAAAGTATATTTCATATAATATAGGGAATAGGGTGACACCTGGGGAATATACTTTAGACCAGAGCTGTTACCCTATTCCCTATATTATAGGGATCAGGGTGACATCTGGGACACAACTTCGTTGGCAATATTTGTCAAGTGGTATGTCATGGTTTGGCATAGAGGAATAACAATTAAACAATAAAATAGTCTTCTCCCAACAACACACTGAAAACTGCTTAAAAGTATTTAATTTATTCATATCTTAAATATCCATAAACATCTGCATGAGTAGTTATTACATAGAAATCTAAACGTAAATATTACAAAGACACCAGTATACATCAATACAAATTCAAACAAGGCAGCCACAAGTTTCACTTAAGATTTCAAAATAGATTTAGAGAAATAGGGTTTCTGGGGAGCCGGCAGGTGTTGAGGGAGAAGCAGCCACTACGGGGATACAGGGTGACTCATCCCAAAAGGCACCGTATTCCCTGAATAGTGGACCACTTCTGACCAGTGATCATGTGGTCTTAGTAAAGGATGGGTACTACAGAATATAGGGAATAGTGTACCATTTGGAAAGCACATTCAGGCACAAAGACATGCAGCGTGTTTAAGGGGATCAGATCAAACAGGGCAATGTTTTCTGCCAAATCCACAATGTCACATACACCTATCTACGTGAAAAAGAGGAGTACAGAATCTGCATTAGAAATAAATGTTTGGCATCTTTCTTGGCACCGTATCTGCTCCTAATCACCTAAACCATCAATATCCAATTTCCAGTGGTATGAAAGGTAAAAAACATATTGAAGGGGATAAGCACCATTCTTGGTTACTGACAGCATTATAATCAAACGTCAGAATGACTGAACTGCATTTTGTGTGCAAATTGATGAGAAATCTAAAATGTAAACTGTAAGTAATAGCAGGCAATAAGAGGTAAGGGAAGGACACAAGAAAAGGAAGCTCATTAAAAGTTTCAAGACAAGCCTGGATAAATGGATGAATGGATGAATGTGACTTTCAAAACAACCCCTGGTCTCCACTCCTTTACTCCTCCACCTTTCCACACCTCCATCTCTCCACCAACACTGCCCCTCCACCTCTCAACATTTCCACTCCTCCATCTCTCCACCAACACTGCCCCTCCACCTATCAATCTTCCACACCTCCATCTCTCCACCACCACTGCCCCTCCACCTATCAACCTTCCACACCTCCATCTCTCCACCAACACTGCCCCTCCACCTCTCAACCTTTCCACTCCTCCATCTCTCCACCAACACTGCCCCTCCAAATCTCCACTCAAACCGGTCCAGTTTTAGTATAGGCTGGTTTTCTTCATAATGCGAAGGAACTCTCCCTGATTCACCTCCCCGTCTCCATCCCTGTCCGCCTCCTCAATCATCTCCTGGAGTGGGTGGATAGAAGGGAGGAAGGGGGAGAGGGGTGAGGGACAAAACATGGTAACCAACAGGCCACGGGAGACAACGAACTCACCACCCTTTAATTGAGTTGGCAAAATAACCTGAAAACATGATATTGACCGTACTCAGGCCCCACTGTATGATTGTAAATATACAGTATGTTATTGTACTGCATGGTCAAGGTGTGTGTGTCTTACCTGGAGTTCCTCGTCTGTAAGGTTCTCTCCAAGTTCCTTGGCAACCCTCTTCAGGTTCTTGAAGGAGATCTTCCCTGTTTCATCATCATCAAACAGACGGAATGCTTTCAGGATCTCCTCCTTGGAGTCCTTCTCAGCCTGGCCAAACAAGACAATGGGATATAATAACTATGCAATGAATTGCGGCTGTGTTATGATGCCTTATATTATTCTCTATAGCTTTCTTACCATCTTCTGAGTCATGACAACAAGGAAGTCCGGGAAGGAGATCTTTCCTGTTTTGTCTTTATCCACCTCGGTTATCATCTTCCTGATCTCCTCTTTCTTGGGCTCAAACCCCAGTGCCCTCATCGCAACCTAGACAGATTGAGAGAGGGACCGAGAGACAAACAGAGCCAGAGAAAATAAGACGACATGAGAAAGAGAGGGGGAGAGACAGAAGTCAGAGACAGTGAGAGAGAAAAAGAGAGAGAAAGACAGAGAAACGTGGAGACAGAAGGAAAGTGAGAATACAGGGTGTGAAGACAGAGAGTGAGTCAAAAAGGTCTGTTTATCATAACCAGCTATGTTATTGTTGATTTGGAACAAAAGCCTGTACACTTGAAGATTACCTTTGTTCACCACATCTGTCGAAGTAAAATACATCTGAACCCTAACCTCTGACCTTTAGCTCCTTGACGTCTATTTGTCCAGAGGCGTCAGTGTCAAACAGTTCGAAAGCTTCTCTGATCTCTTGTTTCAGCTCCTCAGTGAGCTCTGGCTTGGGGCTGGATTTCTTCCTCGGTGGTGGTACAGGACCCAGGGATGGCCTCTTTATACTGGTTGCCTAGCAATGGCAACAAGGAAACACATTAAGGGTTAATTGACTTGTACATTAACTGTTGAGAGGCAGCAGGGGAGACACAGTGAAGAATAACAAGGGTGTCTCAAATCATCTTTATAGACAGACACCCTTTCTCTAAGCTACATAATACAACGTCGCTGCAAACAAAATCTAAATACAGTGATATAACAAACTAATTGAAAAGACAAGCCCAATAAATAGCGTAGCTCAGTATTTACACATAGCTGGTTACAGAATGTTAACATAGACCAGTAACATGCAGAATAACTAGATTTCATCGTTAAGCACGCCGATAGGGTTCTCCATCCATTGAATAACAAGCTTAGTGGTCAAGTAACACAAACTGTTTGCGCTATCACAGGCTGTAGGCCTGTAATAATTTCAAAAGAATGACACACCCGTTAATTGCGCTCCAGCGGCAGGCGACTTACCATTTCAGATGATCTCTAGCGGAGACAACAACAACGGTCCTTTTGCTTTGGTGAAATCTGTGTTTATGTCGCTCCCTTTGCTATCATCCAGGCAGGGATGAGACCGTTGGCAAAAATCTACTACAGGGTCTTCATAAACAGATAACCCCCTATTATCTGTCTAGAATTATTACAATATTCTTCAAAGGTTATTATAATGTTTGGGAAATAAATTATATTTAAAAAGCAAGCCTTTCAGCCAATGAGAATAATATTCAATAATTGCTATTTATTCTTTGATTATTACCTTGAGCGCTCCATTTACATTAGCTAACGCGCTTTGTGAGCAAAATGCCCCATTCAGACCGAAGGAAATTCTAAAACCATGCTGTGCATGCTAAATCGAGTGCACCTTGCCGGGCGATAATATAATTGGTAGTTGAAGACATGTGACAAGAAATATTTTCTCTATTGGTTTAATTTTTTGTTTGAGCTCTGATCCAGGATCTGTTTTCCGTGTGCAAACCTCTTTCAAAGTAGGTCTCGCAAGATTTAAAAGCTGATACCAAATTCGGTATAAAGGCGTTTACACGCGTTCGTTGAGACCAGCCCCCGGGCGTGGTCTCAAAGTGATATGTAGATATATCGGTCCCGGTTGGTCAGAGCAGTCGCGTTCTTTTACGTAGATTCCACTCTATTGGTTGTTAACGCATGTCACCTTTACGCATAAACTCCAGTCCAACCAACTACGGTGCCTTATCTGTCTGCTGATACATTTTATTTGTCCGCGGGAGTACCTATTTGAGTCACACTGTTGGAAAAGTATATTAAACAGGTAAGATAATATGCGTGCAAACTTATTTTCATAAACTTTTGGTTGTAATGAGTATGACATGTATCTTTCTTAATTTGTTAACTTGCCTTAAAATACCCTTCAGTACTTTTGCTTGGGAGCAAAGCCTATTCATCTTTTTTCTATCCGTTTTTTTCGTTATAACAAGATAATCAAAATACGTTATTTACCAGTTTAACTTCCACACCGACGATCCACTTGGAAATTGTGACAACGAATCATGGCCACGCGCATACGACCGGTAAGTGGGCAGCAGTTACTGGAAAACACAACATGTAATAATATATGCTATGTTTTTGTTATTTCCTCATGTATGCGGTGGCGGTTTTAGAGATTTTGGGGCCCTATGCAGAGACTGGTTGGTAACACGATCAAGTGCATAAATATAACTTTGCTTTCTCACTATGCTGCGCCTGTTTGCTGGTAAGCCCACATATACCTGGATCAGACATTTTATTCCCTTTCACTACAGTCAGAGCTTTCGGGGGAATTAGGGTAAATGTCAACATCGCTAATTTGTGATCAGTAACACTGTCCCTATCTACATCATAATCAACATCGGCTTCATTGTAGTCAAAGTGCGTGGTGAAATTGAATCAATGTATTTTCAAACTTTGTCTGGTGGCCGTTCACGTTTGTTCTGGTCTGGGATAGACCTGGTTCTGGTCTGGGATAGACCCTGTTCTGGTCTGGGATAGACCCTGTTCTGGTCTGGGATCGACCTGGTCCTGGTCTGGGATAGACCTGTTCCTGGTCTGGGATAGACCCTGTTCTGGTCAGGGATAGACCTGGTCCTGGTCTGGGATAGACCTGGTCCTGGTGTGGGATAGACCTGGTCTTGGATGGACCTGGTCCTGGTCAGGGAAAGGGCTTTCTTATGTGTTGTCAAACCATCATATTCAGTAGTAGCCGCAGCCGCTAAGCTACCACTGTTATGGACACTCGTGCTTCTTTCATAATTTTTGTTATGCCCCGTTCGCATACCAGTGTTTCATATTTCAAAACATTGTCGTCCATCTCTTGTGTACTGTAGCAGGCTCATGGTGACCAAGTAAGCTACATTTGGGCTGTGAGAAACGATATGATACAAGTCCATTATGTAAAAGACGGGGGTTTGGTCTGAGTGCCTCGTTGAACTTACCCAATCGGGTCCAAATGTCAAACAATAATTATAAAATACAATGTCAGATATTTCTACCGTTTATTTCAGCCTCTGGCGGAACATTCTGGTGCCATAGGCTGCTGCCTAACATGCTTAATGCTAGCGACTTCCACTAGGTATGCCGACACGTTTCATTAGCCTACAAGGAATTCATTTGTGTGCGTGTGTCATCCACAGAGCAGTAAGCGATGTGCAGTGATCGGAGGCTCTGGGTTCCTAGGAAGACACCTGGTAGAGAAACTGCTGGACAAGGGCTACTCCGTGTCTGTGTTTGACATCCGCCAAAGCTACGAGCTCCCTGGAGCCACCTTCCACATCGGAGACCTGTGTGACAAACGGGTGAGTCGGCCCGTCTCTCTGCCCCTGCTCTCAATGTTCACTGGGGGGCACCGGGGTGCCCGTCTGTTGGCCCATATGACCTTAACAAGTCATTGCGTGTGTTTTGTGTGTGTGTGTGTGTGGACCAGGCTCTCCTAGCGGCTCTACGGGACGTCAACCTGGTGTTTCACTGTGCCTCCCCAGCCCCAGCCAGTGATGACAAGGCTCTGTTTGAAAGGGTCAACATACAGGGGACCCAGACGGTCTTACAAGCCTGCATTGAGGCAGGAGTACAGGTAGGCGGCAGCTTTTAGATGGGCCTTTTCATATTACTGGAAGACAATTCAATAAAATAAATGTATAGCTCTGCGAAATTTACGTACCATACGTGTACTTGTATGCTGGTAACATGTTTTGTGAGGTAACGAATATCTGGTTAATTTGCAATGATGAGCTGTTTTGTTTTCTGCTAGAAAATGGTGCTGACCAGCAGTGCTAGTGTCGTGTTTGAGGGAACAGACATCAAGAACGGCAGCGAAGACCTTCCATACGCCAAGAAGCCCATCGACTACTACACAGAGACCAAGATAGAGCAAGAGAAGGTGTGGAAACTGTGGCCTGATTCACTGTGTTGTGTTGAAGGTGTCCACTGTTGCATTGGTGACACCGTAATAGGAATTCCCAGGTAGCCGACCGGTAGACTTCAACCCTGTCAACACGGTCTCCCTCCGACTCCCACTGTCAATAAAAGCCTGGCAAAAACAAGTCCACTTACGCTCACGAAGGCAAACTTGTACATACCGTTTGTACATACCTTTTGCATACTTCAACTTAACATTCCCCCTTGGTCTTGTGTTCCAGCTGGTTCTGAAGGCCTGCCAGCAGGATAACAGCCTCCTAACGGTGGCCATCAGACCACACGGGATCTTTGGCCCTCGAGATCCTCAGCTGGTGCCCATCCTGGTTGACACTGCTCGCAGGGGCAAGATGAAGTTCATCATTGGGTACGGCAGCCACAGAGTTAGAAGGACAACGCGGAATCTTCCCATGACACAGACTGGCACAGCTGCCACAGGGTTCACTTTTTCCTGCTTCACAACTCAATCTAACATGGGATTGTGTAGACGGGTGCTTCATAAGAAAACAACACAGGGAAAATGATGTCTTGAGCGCTTCACGTCTTATCATTCCGCAGCCATTGTAACTGGTATTAATGATGTCCTAAAATATTTAAAGTCGACACCTGTTGACAAACCATTCTGGTGTTTATCCGGCATGAACGTCGGTTGAGCTGAAAAAATGCAACAGAATGGAATACATTCTTACAGCCAGTTTCCACATGATCAGTTGGAAAAGAAGTCCCTGTGTTTTCCCTTTTTAGAGGCAACTCTAAGGCAGCAAAATGCCTCGACCGTGCATGCCTCCTATGTCCTTGTCATCTCTCCGTCCCGTCTCTCTCTGTAGTGATGGTACCAATCTGGTGGATTTCACCTATGTGGAGAACGTTGTTCACGGTCATATCCTGGCGGCTGAGAGCCTGAGGCCCGAGTCTCCGATCTGTGGCAAGGTAGAAACCACGTCTACCCTGTAACTCCGTCGCCCGCCCACCCGCCTGGTATCTGGGCGCATGAAGCGGACGTCCGCTGCACGTTTACACCGTCCGTGTGGCTCCGACTGACGGTGGCTACAATACACACGGATGTCCCATGTACACATGTTTCTGTTCGCTGGGTGAACTTTGCTCTCTGTCCCTCCAGGCGTACCACATCACTAATGACGAGCCTGTGCGCTTCTGGGACTTCATGTCGGATGTTCTAGTAGGTCTGGGCTACCCCGCCCCGCGCTACCACCTGCCCTACTCCCTGGTCTACGGTCTGGCTCTGCTGCTGTGGCTGGTCTCCCTGGTGCTACGACCCCTTGTGGCCTTCAAACCAACGTTCACCCCGATGAGGGTGGCCCTGGCCGGTACGCACCACTTCTATAGCGTCTCCAGAGCCAAGAGGGACATGGGCTACAAGCCTGTGGTCGGTCTAAAGGAGGCGATCAAACGCACTGTGGAGAGCTATCCTCATCTACGACACGGAGTCTGATATCTATGGGTGGAGTCTCTACTTGTTTTGGTTGTTGTTTGCTCTCATGTCTATGGAATAAATCTAACAGTTGAGAGGTGTGAATTTGGATGTCATCTTCTGGGTTTTCATGCACTTCCAAGTGTGTGAAGCCTTGTTAGTTCCATTTTTTTTTGTGTACATGCTGTTATGAGCCTGGTGTGTTTCTGTATGCCTGTAGGCTTTTCAGATTCTGTGAATGGAAATGTTCATGTTTTTTTTTTTTTTGGATTGGGATTTTTATAGTTCACTACACTTCTCTCCCAGTAGATGGCAGCATACAATCCTCTAGATCAGGGGTGGGCAAACTACGGCCCGAGGGCCAAATGCGGCCCGCGAGGCTGTCCCATCCGGCCCACGGAATGTAATAAAATTATTTTGGGGGGAATTAAAAAACCAACTCACCAGCCCATTCTTATACATCTGAGTCAGAATTCTAACTATTTATACCTTATATGGGATCTACTGTACATATGTAATGTATGTTTTAACT
>JACXGK010008432.1:0-22430 GCA_016801125.1 Novumbra hubbsi
ATATGAAGACACAGTATCTAACAAACTCTATGAAGACTCAGTATCTAACATACTATATGAAGACACAGTATCTAACAAACTCTATGAAGACTCAGTATCTAACATACTATATGAAGACACAGTATCTAACAAACTCTATGAAGACTCAGTATCTAACATACTATATGAAGACACAGTATCTAACAAACTCTATGAAGACACAGTATCTAACATACTATATGAAGACACAGTATCTAACAAACTCTATGAAGACACAGTATCTAACATACTATATGAAGACTCAGTATCTAACATACTATATGAAGACTCAGTATCTAACATACTCTATGAAGACTCAGTATCTAACATACTATATGAAGACACAGTATCTAACAAACTCTATGAAGACTCAGTATCTAACATAACATAACCAAATACAGACATGAAAGGAGCAGCAACCGTCCTCTCCTCTTGCTTCAAAATACAAACAAAACGTATTACCAAAGTAAATATGTGGGTCTTTTTCTACACGCCAGCCACACCCAAGACTAAACTTACCCTGTCTCTCCTTCCTCTGTTTCCTCTCCCAGGCCGCTGTTATTCTTCAAGACTCTGTCCTGGAGCTCCGCCTCTGTGAGGGAACGGGTCCTGCCTCATCAGGCTCCTCCACCCCCACTCCTCCACACGCTGTCCCCAGGCTGTCCCGCTCCATGTCACGTGACACCGGTCTGGATGCCGGCACCGTGGGGACTGCAGGGGACATGAACATGGTCCAGAGGCAGTTCCTCCTGCTGCAGGAGGAGGTGGGGAGACTGCGTCCAATGGAGGCCAGACTGAGGGAGAGCGAGAGGGCCCGAGCTCAGATGGAGCAGCAGCTCAGGGAGGCGCAGGGAAGGAGAGGCAGCCGAGGGAGCAGAGGGAGCATCGGAGACATTGTGGTGGACAACATAGCCACAGAGAAGGTGAGCACAGGAGCAGCTGACAGAAGGTATCCAGTCAACAGACATAACAAAGAGGAAAGAGGAAAATACTTCAGATATGCAACCCCGGGTCAATAACCATTCAGACTTTTACCTTTTACACTAGCTTTCGTCTAGCCACTCCACTATAATGGCTTGATTGATGGTGTTCTACAGTGATGGTTGTTTTTCTGGATGGTTTTCCGCTATCTGCAGAGAAACTACAAAGCTCCTGTTAGTGGCCGTTAAGTTCTTGGTCACTTCCCTGATAAATGCCCTTCTGCCCATTCACTCTGTGTTTTACAAATGCACATTTTTCACGTTTCATGTTTGTTTAATTGCTATGGGCATTGCTGAGTCGAGAGGGCAGAAGGGTACTTGCAGTAGGTGTTAGTCTGTGGGGGAGGCAGGTGTTGATTTGTGGGGGACGTAGTGGTTGTTTTGTGGGTGAGGTAGCAGTTGATCTGTGAGTGAGGTAGCGGTTGATCTGTGGGTGAGGTAGAGGTTAATCTATGAGTGAGGTAGCGGTTGATCTGTGAGTGAGGTAGTGGTTTGACTGTGGGTGAGGTGGTGGTTGATATCTGGGTGAGGTAGCGCTTGATCTGTGGGTGCGGTAGCGGTTGATCTGTGGGTGCGGTAGCGGTTGATCTGTGGGTGAGGTAGTGGTTGATCTGCTGGTAAGGTAATGGTTGATCTGCAGGTGAGGTAGTGGTTGAATTGTAGGTGCGGTAGTGGTTTATTTGTAGATGAGGTAGTAGTTGATCTGTAGGTGAGTTAGTGGTTGATTTGTCGGTGAGGATGTGGTTGATGTGTAGGTTACCTTACACCTGATATGGTTATATAACTAACTAACAAATATATCTATTCCAATACTAGGTTCCTGCAAAAAAAAAAAGAGGAAGTTGTGATGGTGAGCCTGGCCCTGTCGCCCCATTGGCCTGTCAGGAACCTGTGGACCAACTGGACGGTGTACAGGAAAGCAGTGAAGAGGAGGAGTCTGAGGAAGAGGCGGACGTAGTGAAGATTTCACCACGCTCCGACAGTCCAAGAGGTGAGTCATCGAGCTAGAGTCAATCACCCATTGTGGAAACGTCTGTTCCTGTTCAGATGCTTAATGTAGTCTTATATGCTGGTCTTCCCAACCTGAAATACAAGTACCAGCTAAATAAAGGTTGGATGTCCCGACTATTGGATTCCAATAGGAGTTATAAACCTGCACAATTTGACATCCAGGCCTGATATAGCATGGTCTTTAGGCCCCTGTATTAGGGTAAAACTATTGGACCTCAAAGTAAAACTTTATGACATACATATGTATGGCATTATGTTAAGGACAAATCATTTGTTATAATATTTACTCAAAAGATTACTTTCATAGGACTGAAAGTGGATGAGTATTATGACTATTTCTGCTATAGATGGTGACTATACCATCTATATATTTACTCAAAAACAAGGCACTCTTCAAGTGTCTAAATGGGTCCTGAAGATTTTAAGACTGATGAAGGATACATGTCCCTCTTCTTATCTGCCCTCTTTCCCCACACTTTCTCTCAATTCTGATTAAATAGGAAGCACATTTACCGTGTTTTGTGACAGTCACGTCTTTTTCAAATCAGTTGATCAATGCACCTCACCCTATTCATTCTTTCAGTGATCTTAAAGGGAGGATTACTGTGACAATATTTAACTTCCTCGGTCCACAACTCTTGTTGAGTCAATTAGTGCCTAGTTTCTCAGTTGGCATCGTTGAGCCGGCTAGTCCTGTTTCGTTAACCCATTATTCAAACACTATTACGTTTATTAATAACATGTTATCAATGTAATGTGAACTTTAACAAAGTAACCTTTAACCCCGTCCTCAGATCTCCAGGACATCCCAGAGGAGAGTGAATGTGGACCTGAAGCACAGGAATCCAAAGCTGATTCCATGATTGTTCCAAGTTAACACTGACCTGGCCCCCGAGACCTAAAACCTGGAGATACAAACCAGAAAACACCACTTGAGAGCTGGATTAACAGCTTCTCGGCCTACAAACAACCAGGCTGGATAGAACTTTTCTTCAGTAATTTAGTCTATTCAACACTCCTTTTCCATAAAAAGACTTTCCAGGGATTGAGAATCTTTCATGTCAATGTATGAGTTACTTTTTGAGATGAACTGTTTTTGAAGTATGTTTTTATAATGTTGTTTTAAAGGCTTCCTCCTGAGGATTGAATTCCTTTTCCCATGCAAATTTTAAGTTCCTATTGGCCTTTTTAAAAAAGGAATAAATAGTACGAGCAAAGGATTGTGAGGTGGAGGATCAGGTTTGTAGCAGCCATGGATTTCCAGTGATATGTACTGTAGATCTCTGTCTCTGCTGAAACCACTAGGAAGCTTCTGTACTGTAACGGCCTGTCATTTTTTGTACTGTAATGTCACCTTTCTACAGACCTGGTTGTCTGTGGTGGGGCTGGCTGACAGAAACTGAAGTTAATCAAATAGAGGAGCGTAGCTGAGGGCAGGACGTGATGGGGGCATATATATGCTGTATATAGTTGTTGAAAATGTTGTTTTTGTGGATATTAATCAACTCTTTCCCTCAAACCCTCACTGCTTATTGAATACAAACACTTGAAAACTCTTGTGCTTTTTCATAAACCAAATGTTTCTTTTTTAGGAAGACAACAGTAGTTGGCTACAAAAGGTTTTCTGCTTAATATTTAAACAATGGGTGGTTACAATGAACTTTTCTGACATTTGGAGGATACACAAAGGACCAAACTAAACCAAAATTGCTATATTTAAATAAAAAACATATTGATGTAGTAATTAGTATATCATAAGGACTGGAGTCCTTAGTTAATTCTTACACAACCTATTAAACAGAGTCAAATGTTGTTAAGAGGTTTAAGGGTTAGCCTAACCCTATACTTAATGAATATCACCCTGAATGGGTTCACAATGATTAATAACAACAATGACCAATCAGAACCTCCTTTTAAATGAACTTGAGCTCACGCCTATTGACCCTAAAAAGAATGTTATATTGAAATGGAAGTAATTTGACTGGATTCAAAGGTTATTTCCTTTATTGAACTACATATAAAAATGTATGTGCTACATTATATATTCTATGAGAATGTTGTCTGTATAAATATTTGATAAGTTAAAAAGAACATGTTGACTTTTTTTTACATTTATGTTGTAATTTTGTCCTTTTATTTTAATAATTATTGTTCATTTTGTATGCTGTTTATAAATCTTACAGAAATCTAGTGTCTTGGATGTTATTGGCTCCTGTGGTCATCTGATAGGCATGTAAGTGTGTAATGCAACTTCCCACATTCATGGGTGTGTTGAGATGAGGTGGTCACCTGGCTTGTGTTTGTTTGATTCATGTTTTATTATACACCTGGGGACAGGTAAAAGTTGGATTATTGTTAAAATTGGGGTTAGTTTTAGGTCAGGTTACTAAGTTTTGGTAAAGCTTAGTTTTAGGTTAGGTTACTGATGTTAACGTTTGGGTAAGGGTTTGGGTACTGAGGTAAACGTTTTGGTAATGGTTCGTTTTAAGTTAGGTAACTGAGGTTAAAACGTTTTGGTAAGGATTAGTTTTAGGTTAGGTTACTGGTGTTAAAGTTTTAGTAATGGTTAAGGTACTGAGGTTAAAGTTTTGGTAAGGGTTAGTTTTATATTAGGTTACTGAGGTAAAAGTTTTGGGTTCATTTTAGGTACGGGTTAGATTTAGGTACGGGTAAAATTCAGGTTTCGGCACAGGTAGCTAGACCATAATTCATAAGGCTGTCTCGGATGGGGAATGTACAAATGGTCATTCATATGAGATCAATAAACTGATGGGGTTATAGTCCATGAGAACCTCAGGAATTTGGTTATTTTCAAGTAATCAAAGATTGCAACAGACACGCCTTTGGTAAGCAATAAATAGTGTGTGTTCCAAGTCCACCCTCGTCTTATCCTATCGGTCCCACCATACAACCACACCCCGTTGTCTGGGAGATACAGACTTGTAAAACATCAAGTCATTCTGTACAACTTTCCTGCTAACCGGTTACAGAAATCAGGTACCTTTAATTTCATGATTTAATATTACGATACAGTAGCTGTAAATATTAACACTCAAGCTTGGGTTTATGCAGTTTATAATTTTATGTCATTGATTATAAGTGGCCTGATAAAGTTTGGTTTCTTTTCTTTTCACCGGAATGAACGTTAGTAAGAAGTGTTGTGCGTGGTGCGCTTGTTCTCTTTCAACAAGCCAGAGAGATTAGGGAAAACTGAGGGGATTTTCTTATATCAATCACGCAACGCCAAGGTAGGCTATACGTTTTAAACCATGCTAATAAATGTACAATGCAATAAAACGTTCTAAATTTACAGTGGTTTATAATAGAATAATTATTGGATACATTTAACGTTTGAAGCTTATTTATGAAGGTGTACACGAGGATGATAATAATTAGCTCAAATACAGATATGCAACCCCTGTTTTTTTGTTAACATGAAGCTCTTAAAAATCAATCAGGAGCGCCTTTTGAAAGGATTGTCAGTCATAGACTACAGGTTTGAATGCTTATTAGTATATAACACAGCAACCTAATAAGGTTGAGCAATTGATTTACTTAGGGGAAATCACATGTTGGTGATAGGTTTGTTTTTACTTATTTTGTAAGTAGAGCAGATACAACTTACTTTCATAAAAAAACAATTACATGTGAAGGCAACAAATAAGCAAATGGCGGCGCATTATATTAAAGCTGGGGTAAAAATAAAACAAAAGTAATTGGTGTTTCAGTTTAACTATACTTCACCTCAACTGCAGTTACTCTGTCAACCTATTCATGGAAGATCTATTGAAGTACAACTCCTCCACCAAGGGGAATGTAAGTAAACATGCAATTCAATAGTCTAAAGATCACATCTCTCTTTCTTCAACTGAAAATATAAATACACGCTCTTAGAACTTGTGAAGATCTGAGTAACATTGACAGGTGTCAGCATCTCTCATCTAGTAACAGCTCCACCATGTCTCATTACCTTGTTTCACATTGAAACAATAATTTGCACCTTCAAAGGGTTTGGATTGTAGCATTAATTTAGCATTAACATTGTAAAACAATACAACAAGAAAAATAATTTGGAGGTGGATACGTATGCAATATACCACTCAGATCTTCTTAAGTTGATAACTCCATTGAGCTTTGTTTGTCTTAGACTATGTAAGAATTGCATTGAACGTATGTCCGAGGGGTCCACTTGAGATTACAGCCCTAACAGTCAGTGATAACAGTGGTGACTCGATATGCTCTCGTCCTTGTCTCTTGTCCAGCCAGAGGCAATGTGGTGGGGTACACTGGGCACCGTGAGGCCCTTCCCCAACTTCAATGCAGAGAAGGATGCCCGCATCATTCAAATTGCCTTGGAGAGCAAAGGTAGGTCAACTACTGAAGGATGTCCTATAAGAATGTAATGTTGTAGTCAGTAAGACTGTTAGTTATCGGATAATGTCTGGCTGCGTGGATGTTTGGGGTAATAGGAACCATGAAAACAGTATGTACATAGTGGATGAGGTAGTCAACAGTCTGGCTGTGTTCATGTTTGGGGTAATAGGAACCATGAGAACAGTATGTACATAGTGGATGAGGTAGTCAACTGTCTGGCTGTGTTCATGTTTGGGGTAATAGGAACCATGAGAACAGTATGTACATAGTGGATGAGGTTGTCAACAGTCTGGCTGTGTTCATGTTTGGGGTAATAGGAACCATGAGAACAGTATGTACATAGTGGATGAGGTTGTCAACAGTCTGGCTGTGTTCATGTTTGGGGTAATAGGAACCATGAAAGAACAGTATGTACATAGTGGATGAGGTTATCAACAGTCTGGCTGTGTACATGTTTGGGGTAATAGGAACCATGAAAGAACAGTATGTACATAGTGGATGAATTTCTCCAATCACTTCCTGTGTCTGTGAATGTACAGGCAGTGATGTGAACACCTTGGTGAGAATCCTAACCAGTCGAAACAATGCCCAAAGACAGAGCATCGCCCAGTCCTACCACAACCTCACAAAGAAGGTAACTGTCCTTACCCATTTGAAACCCTGAATTACATTGGTCACCAGTGAATTTGCCAAGTACTTTCTGAGGTACAAGAGGATTGTGATCTACTAGGCCAACAATCTTCTGCTTTAGGAGCTGTGTCCTGCCCTGAAGAAAGCTCTGTCAGGGGGACTGGAGCAACTGTTATTGGGGTTGATGATGACTCCCTCTCAGTTTGAAGCTCATCGCCTCAGACAGACTATGGAGGTGACAGCCAATCACCAATTACCACAAAGACAATTCCAATTAAAATGTTGACACTCATCTGCTGTGGTTGGTATTAATGTGTGCATGCAACACTTTGGATCGGTAATTGTTTGTTACAGGGTATCGGTACAGATGAAGAGGGGCTTTTGGCAGTGCTCTGTACCAAAACGCCCCAGCAGCTTAAAGATTCCACTATTGCCTACAAACAGGGTGAGATACCACACATGCAACAGCATCATTCACACTCGCTGAGTACCCCTGCACCTTCAATTGGCAGTCCAGACACACACACACAGTCACAGTCACACACAGCCCTACTGTAATGTTATTTTACTTCATGTTTGCAGAGTTTGGACGTTACTTGGAGAATGACATTATCAGTGAGACCAGTAAAGACTTCACAAAGCTGGTATTGGCCATACTGAAGGTACAACCTGTTTTCATTAAGCCCATGATGTGTCTGGTTTCATGCTTTGTTGTCTAAGTAAAACAATAAAGATTATGCGCTGTATAATGTACTGTATAAATGAATAATAGCCTACTGAGCCTTGAGAAATATTCGAATATTTGAACCAACTGAAATGTTTGTTTATGCTTTAATACCAACAGAAGGAAGAGCTAAATTCAAAGGAGAATGTAGATTATCATCTCATTAACCAGGATGTTAAGGCAAGTATTTCTCCTGGCTTCCTCTATTATATTACCACCAAGAAAGCTTCCTACAAATAGCTGCATTGTTTGTGTATGTATGTAGGCATTGAATGATGCCTTGAATGGTAAGAAAAAGGATCCAGCCCCCTGGATTCAGGTGTTAACAACTCGAGACTCAAACCATCTCAGCAGAGGTAACAAACACATACGTCTTTCACCTGTTCTCCATATCTCCTTATGGCCCTGGCACGGCTATAGACCCTCGTCTCTCCCTCTTTCCCGCTCCCTCTCTCTCTCTTTCAGTGCTGTCAGTGTTGGAGGATTTGAGAGGGGAAACTGTGGAGAAAACCGTTCAGAGTAACTTCTCTGGTGACCTGAAGGTGGGCTTCCACACCCTGGGTGAGCCACAGCCTTGTTTCACTGTGTCGTACTGAGTTGTTGTGTGTCTTGACCGACTAACCAGGTATTAAACCTCTACATCTTCAGTTCGCTCCATTCCAAGTGTTCCTTTGTTTCTGGCCCAGCGGTTAAATAACAACATTAAGGTGAGTTTCATTTCATGTGATGGTCTACAACTCCAAATACAAACTCAGTCTGGCTGCATCTGTTTGTTCATTGACTTGTGAGGGGATGTCAACAAATGTATTGAGCATTCAGTGTTCAGGAAGTCAGGTAAATGGTCATTACTGTGCCTGTTCCGGTTCGTTATTATTATCTCAGCAACATTTGTCATTTTTGGTCCAAATTCCCTTTAAATGGCGAAAAGGTGCACAAGGGCCACAAGTTCTGGTACGCTGGCATGCAAATTGGCCTCATGATGGCGCTGTCACAAGCTCACCACCACCATGTGACCTAGCCTTGATTGGTGTATATGTCTGTTGCCTCACTATCAACATGTCGGCCAACGGGACCCATGAAAGAGTAAACGCTTATGGCAGCAAATGACCAATCTTCACTTCATTTTGACAGTTGGCATCTATGGACAGATTTCTTCAAAAGGAATTTGAGCCAGGGCAGAATGTCTAGAGACATAGCCACTATTGACCAATGAACATTTGTGGGGGCATGGTTTTGCACGTGTACGTACATGTCTCCTATAAGGATAACGGTATAATATTTCTGCTTAGTGCATATGTTGACAAAGATAATACACAAGAAATTACTGTAAACTATTTTAATCAACCACACAGTGGCACTATTGAGGTTTAGAACGTTTGCAAGCTCACCGCACTTCAGTTGAAGCCTTAATAAGAGGCAGATATGTCCATCTCCTCACAAGGAAAACATTTGCAATTGGGACTCATTAACGCTGTCTTAATGTTTTTTGGCCAATTTTAACTTATGCTAACTAACTTTAAGTTATGTAAACCAGGCTAGTATTTAACAACAACAAAAACACAAGACCACTATTGACCTATTACCTTGTGCATAGACGTGGTTTTGCATATATATCCTGAAAACTCCAACAGAGACAACCGCATTGTAATTCTATTTGCTAGATGTGTTGACAACCATGGACAACACACGATTTGGTATTATTAAGCCTGGCACATGTGCAGGGTCACAATGCTCATCCTGTTTGACATAGAAATGTATAAAGGTGTCTTGGTTCAGATGAGGCAGGACACAAGGTGCAGAATGAGTGAACAGATACATCCTGTAATTCCTTCTTTTTGCCAATTTTCTAAAACAAACTCAAAATGGTTTCTAAAATAAACCAAAGGTTAACAGGGCAACTTAAATAGGGTCCCCAATTAGAGGCAACACAGTGCAGCTGCCTCTAATTGGGGAGAACTGAACCGTAAACACAGGTCCTGACTGTGTCCCCCCAGGTGCATAGTGATGCCTAGAGGTCCCCAGCCAGGACCAGACAATAGGTCCAAATCATCCCAAGGAACATATTTGCAATTGGTACCTATTATTTTAGCCGTTATGGTTTATCTGCTATTCTGAAACGCTTCTTCTATAGTATCAAATGAATCTTACGTCTGATTGCATTTGGTACAAATTATCAGGGTTGTGAGTTTAGTTTATATTTTAATGGTTTCCATTTGTCCACATAGAGATATTAGTAAAAAGGAAAAAACATATTTTTGCTTGTAGTAGCTCCATGCTGAAACCTGCTGCTTGCAGCTTTAATTGTGTGTTTTTTTATGTCTGTGTCTTGCAGAAAGGCAGCCTGGTACAGGGAATCCTTATCAGTCACAGTGAGGAGGACCTCCTCTGCGTGAGAATCGAATATCGCAAACTGACCAACATTTCACTCTACTCTACAATACAGGTGACACACATACACACCAATGCATTCTGTAGTCATGCTGAAAGGTTTGTATGTAACTCTGTCATAACTACATCTCTCTCACACCAACAGAAGGAATACAAGGGGGAGATGCAGCAGGCACTTCTGGCCTTGTGTCGATCTGAAGACATCTGAAGGAAGACTTTTGCTCTACAAATTGTGCCTGTTATGTCTGTCTTATTTTTAGCTTAAATGTGGTGTAATGTCATTACACATTGTGCATGTCTTGGCTATTTCATACACAAGTCTGCATCTCCCAATGGGATTTTCTATTATCGATGCCCAACAGTGGCAACATACTAAATGTCTCAAACCGTTGTTCCTATTTCTGTGAATTTCTTGGGGGGAACAACCAATGTAGACAGGGCCCAGGGGCCTCATAGTCAAATGGCTGTCTCCCTCTCTCTGTCTTAATCCTAGAAAAATGTCATCCCCTCCCTGATCCAACTTCCCTGCCACGGTAAAGAGAGAACCACTTTAACCATATGACTGTTTTTCCAACCCTTATATAATCCAGTCACCCAGACAAAACGTTACATTTTATAATATAAAAAGTATGACTAAGTTGAATGCGATAAATAATACCTTTTTGTTTTAAATGTAAAAGTTGGAATGTTGAATATAAGAAAAAAACTAATACAAGAAAAAACGAATCAGGGGTCTGGTTTATGTTAAAAGTTTCAATTAGGTTTAGGTATAAAATTAGGGTTTAGTGATTATGTTTGGGTTATGGTTCGATTTGGTTCCCATATTCTACCGTTTTATTTTACGCCGTCATTCCTTCTGGGCTCCAGCCCCCCCCGCCCTTCTTTCTCCATGTAACTATGCTAAGTAAACAGGAAAAAGATGCTGATGACTGCGGTTGGTACGAGGAATGCTCTGGAAGTGGCGGACCAGCCTGACCGTAAAAAAAGCCAGCTGAGGATAAGAGCAACAGGTGGCGAAAGTAGCTTAACTTAGTCTAGTATTCTCATTACAATTCTAATTCAAGTAACCAGGTGATGCTAACTCACACACAGCTGATTATCTGTGGACACTAAATAGCAAGCTAACGCATGACGACAAACGGTTGCTAAGTCACTAGCCTTAACATAGCCAAGAGTGCAAGGGTGGAAGTCTTTATAATGACGTCTTGCAAAATGGAGCTGTTACTGGTTTATTTAGTATTTACAAATAAATCCTTACATACAGAAACAAAGCAACACTTTCGCACTCCCCAAGCATGGGCCTAGGATAGGGCCACAGTGTCGCTGGACCCCCCTGTCTCAGCCGAAAGGTTTTATGCTGCTATATTATTGTGCCAGTTCTCCTTCTCTTTTGTAAATCCTTTTGTACATCTCAGGAATGCACTCTCTACAATTTCCTTGTGTTGTGCTACATTTTAACTTATATGGATATGAGCCTTATGACTACCATGCCTGAAAGAGTCCTATCTTTCCCTATCCAAAGTCCTCCTGGTTGTGTTGCAGATCAAGTAACTGATGATACCAATCCGCTGACCTACCTCATTGTCCCTGTCCTTGTCCACCTGGTCATGCAGCTGACTTGGATTATGTTTCATATACCCTGGACACAGCGCTAATGCATTTATTGACAATTACAACTTGTCCACTTAACATTTTTATTCAGCACAGCCAGAAGAGGACTGGCTCTGAGCTTGGTTCCTCTCTAGGTCTCTTTCTAAGTTTATGCCCTTTTTAGGGACTTTTTCATAGCCACAGTGCATCAACACGGTTGTTTCTTGCTCATTGGGGTTTCAGGCTGTGTATTTGTAAAAGCACTTTGTCACAACTGTTTATGTAAAAAGGCATTTATAAAATATATTTGATTGATTAACACAACTCAGTGGTGGCAGACATTTTAATGCCTTTAGTGTCATGGCTTGCGTTTTCACCTGTCAGGAGAAAAGATCCCTTCTTGAGTCAGAACAACAACAAGATGTCAGTAAGGCAGGAAACAACCAAAGTCAGGTGGACAGATTCCCAGTGACTAGGGAGCGTGTATAGTTAGACCTTCAAACCATCCAGGTTTAAAGGTGGTTGAGACTCCAGACTGGTGTAATCCACTGTTAGTAATCCCAGATTTGTATAGTCTACTGCAGAGGTGTGGGGTGGCCACTGCTCTATTAGTGGAGATTAGGGATCAGTTTCAAATGATCGGCTTGTTGTTTGTTGAGGTCAACTCTGCTGGAACATTGGATTGGAAGACGTGCAGGTGACACAAATTGCTTTCTCTTCGAATGGACCTTTTAAGTATTTCCTGATCGGTAATTTACAGACAAGTCAAGAGATACAAGACAGAGGAGATCAAATGCAGCCTTTTCTTTCTATTGCATGGTTTGATTTGTGGTTATTGACCATTGATTTGTGGCAAAAATAATATTCCTATATAATCACAGAAAATATATTGACAGCATGTATTACTATGGGGACATCTAGTGGTAAGACAAGTCATTTTCAGCACACATACTGTATACATTGACATATACTGTTGCTAGACTCCTCAATCGATCATTGTGCAGACTTCTTGGAACTATTGAATATGAAAATAATGTCCTGCATGTTTATACTGCAACATGTTTCACCTGAACATGGGCCTAAAAGCATGGATCTCAAGACAACATTTTTTGGTTAGCTTGAGTGTTTCACAAGAGCATGCATCTTCTTTATGCTTAATAAAACAACTCACTTTGATCCAGTCCAGATAATGGCCTGGCCTACTGGCCTATTCAGCTTGGACAGATGGCCCACTGGCTGTGAGCTGAGGGCAGTCAGCCAAGCAGCGAGTCTGGAAGGGGTGGTTTTGGACAATGCACTGCACACAGGACCAGTCTAGACTGGTACATGACAAATGTTACTGACTAATACATGAACGTCATTTTAGATTTAAAACATTAAGCCTATCTTTAATTTGTATTAGTTTATTTTTGGAATATATTTTTCAGTGAATCCTCCATGGACTTGTGTGGCTAATATAGCTATCACTACCATCTTTTAGACAACAAAGAACAAGTTATATAGTTGATAATAATACTACGCAGCTACACATTATGTTATGCATTAAATACACATTTTATTTGTTTATTGCCTAATCCTGTTTCTTTCAGTTTTATAAAATTACAGGGGCGGCCTGGCGGAATACATAATGCGTCAGTTCCCTTTTAGAAGGGCGGGGTAGACCGGAAGCATGCTGAAATAAGGAAGAGAAGAGAACGAGGCAGTTAGACCAAAAGCCGCCTCCTTTGTACAGCTTTCATCCAAATTGTCGGCATTTTATTATTCGTCTTCAATAGCTCGAATTATCGCACACACGTTTTGCTTAAAAGGAAAATCTTACTTTTATTCGTCTTGGTACCGAATCTCATCTTGTCGCATTTACTTTGCCATTAGCTAGTTTGCTAACGCATTAGCTGAATGTAACTGTCTCATTGACCATTCGCTAACATAACAAGGTTAAAACTTGTGTAGTGTAGACAAGTCGAGTTGACGCATTTGGCATATGTATTAATATAGCAAGCTAACTTAAGTGTAAGTAAAACGATTTAGCACATTCATCTCTTGAAATATTTGACTAAGCAGACATCCTACAGTGTGGAGTAACGTGAACGTTAGTAAGAAACGAATCCCCTGTTCTGATTTCCAGTTTGGACTTGTTGGCGGGGCGTTGCTGTGTCTTCAAAAAACATCGCACCGGTAACTACGTTTGCCTGCCTGCAACCGTTCTGACTGGATCGATTACAACAGAGGGCCGTCAGAACTAGTATTTGTCGGAAACGCGTTTAGAAGAATCGTACTGCTAGTTAGCTTTATTCATTTTAGACAATGGCCAATAGTATCGAAGCAGTGAAGCGAAAAATTAAAGTTTTGCAGCAACAGGCGGATGAAGCCGAAGAAAGAGCCGAGGTCTTGCAAAGACAGGTTGAAGAGGAGAAGAGATCAAGGGAACAGGTAACACTGAAGTTGCCTGTCAATCTGTCAAAGCTTGGAACATAGTGCTACCTACAACAGCGTAGCTGCATTGATTTGTGATGATATGCCGAGGATCCGGCACGGTTTGAACTGAATTTCCTATCTTGGCTAGCTGACCAGTTGACGTTAGTGGTTACATGGTTGTGCCGCTTCCTACAACTGGGTCAGGCAGTCCGTTAGTCTGTAGCTTTAGCCTATTAATAAAATGTGACAAAGTCCTTCTAAAGCTAACGTTTAATTACCTAGCTAAAGTCAGTCGTCCGATACTTGTAATTAACGTAGCTATCTGGCGGCAATTGTACCCAACGAGATTTACTTTCTTTATTATATGTTCAAGATATCTTTTTTGTTTTGCGGTGTTCTTGGCAAAATATTTGCAACGTTGGTATGTCAGGCATTCAACTTGTGGTAATTCCTTGCTAATGTTTTTTTACTGGAATGTCAAATTTTTGCCCCCAGGCTTGGCTCTTAATTTGCCAAACACTTTGGTGATGTAAGCGCCTGATCTGCCGCATGGTGCAACATTTATTGCACATTTTATTGCGATTTCACGATGGACTACTTTGGACAAATCCCCAGTTTTTAATTGTCTTGTTCATTTGGAGTTAGTAGGTGACATTGAGATGATGTAGATCATATAAACATTGTTTTTGTATTTTGGGATTTTATTTGGGTTCACTGTTATCAGTTATTTAGTGTGAAACACATGCTACACATTAATTGACTGAATATACATCTCACATCAATTACAGACATTTGGACTGGAAACAAATAGCCTACACTTTTTATTTTGGACAACAGTACTCAACACAGAGGCCCTTGTTGAAAGCTAGTGTGAATTGGGCTCCGGACTCTTGCGGAGTCATTCTATGGTGACACCGGAAATGTGGTTGCCAACTGATTGTGGTGGAGTCTTTTTGCCGCTGTTGTAAGAGGAAATGAAAATGGGTGATGAACGTGTTAAAAATCATGATTATAAAAAGTATTTCCAGGTGACTACAAATGTTTGGCAATTTTCAACAGATTAAATCCTCATGTCTACCTCAGTGCGGTCATTTTGGAATAATATCTTGGTTTGAAAGTATACAAGCGTATAGAAATGCTTTTGCTAAATTGGCGCCATCTAGCTAAACTAATTTGAAAAGAAAGGCAAGTTAACTAATGGCCTGTCTTGAAAGACGCTGCTATTTCAAAGGTGTGGGGGATCCAGTTGGCCCAGGGCTGTTGAGGGGGTGCATATTTGCATATCTCTATGGTGATGGCCTTCTTTGGGAGAGGGCTGTTGCTCGTGCAAGCTGTCAAACACTTAAATGCTACTGTCATGGCAACTGGGTTTCTATTATTGCTCAACACTGTTTCATGCAGGCATAGCAGGTTGTCTTTAGTTGTTGTCTGTGTAGTAGGGGTAGTTACTCAAGTGATGATTACATGTGCATCTTTAAGGTATGTAGTTCGAGTTAATGCCATGTTAGTTTTGGTATACCGGGTTTTAAAACTGTTTGATTGTCGTCGTCGTCCCCGACTCAAACAAATCTGTATTGACAGTTGACTAGTTTTGCCCAATAGTTTTTTGATAGACAGATCCCGCATGTTTAATTAATGGTCAGGGGGTACATTTTGAGAACCGACCCTGCAGAAGTGCTCTAGAATTAAGGAAATGATTCCTCAGGCAGCACTGCCCCTTTCTCTATCCTGTTGATTGGTCTCTGTTTGAATCACGCTGCTGTGCGCATTGACCCTGTTTTGGTTTTCTGTTGCAGTAAAGTCACTACGTAAAACGCATTACTCATATTTGCGGCAACACAAATAGTATTGCCATTTCACAAGTTGATGAATTTCAGATTCAACATGTCAGGTTGTGGAAGCTGGTTGGGCGAACTCGTGCCACACATCCTCCTGGCACTTCTGCTGATGGGCAGAAGCCGTGTGGTTTGGAGGACGGGTGAAACTTTGTGGGTATTGCAGTCATTTTCTTTTCCTTAGTCTTTGCCCATTTATTTCTAAATTTGACTAAGCCTTGTTACATTATGTTTTTGATGTTTCTACAAGTTGATTGGTGAATTCAATTTTTTGGACATGATTTGGAACGGCACACCTGTGTAGATGGGTCTCCCCAGTGGACAGAGAACGTCAGAGCAAAAACCAATCCATGAGGTTGAAGGAACTGTCCATTGAGATCAGATATGTGGAGTTGCAGATCTGGTTATGGGTACCAAAATACTTTGAAGGTTGCTGCAGCTTTGGAACAGTGGCCTCCATCATTCTTAAGTGGAAGAAGTTGGGAGCAAACACTCTTCCTAGAATGGCCCGCCCGGCCAATCAAGCAACGGGTTGTTGGGGGAGAAGGCACTGGTTCAGGGAGCTCTCTCGCCGATACATCATGTCCCAGAGGCTCTAAACTGAATTCCGGTCTGGGGAACGTGACGGCCAGTCATTGGCATCAATGCCTTCGTCATCCAAGAACTGCCTACAGACTCTGGCCAAGTAAGGCCGATTATTGGCCTGCACCAGGAAGAACCCAGGGTCCAAATGTATGCCTCCCCAGACCATCACTGACCCTCCGGCAAATCAGTCATGCGTGCCGTTCATTGTTGCATCTGCTGTCTCAGTGTGAACCTGCTCTCATCTGTGAAGAGAATGGTCCTTTAATGGAGCTGGACAGTGAGCACAGGTCCTACTAGAGGACGTTGGGCCCTCATAGCACCCTCGTGGAGTCTGCTTCTGACAGTTCGGTCAGAAACATGCACACCTGTGTTGCCTCTCCAGGGCACCTGGTGTCGTTTTAAATGGACTAAAACAGGTGACATTGTTGCACAACTCCTTGACGTTTATTTGACTTTGTTATAGTGTGATTACTATGTTTTGCCTTCATTATGTTGAGCAGTGTATTTTATAAAGCCCTTTTTGCATTAGTGGTCACAAAGTGCTTTTAAAGAGACCCTGTCTGAAACTCCAAAGAGCAAATCCGAAGGATTGATGCACACTGGCTTGGAATTGTTCATCCCCAATGCATTACTCTATAACGGTCAACAAAAGGTTTTCATTCAGTCATTTAGCTTGGGAGAACTAGATTTATCAGTGACTGAATGCAAGTTTGGTTGTTATAAACCTGTGTCGAAGTAATTTTGCACCTTTTCGTTGGCTAAATTGAGGCAGATTTTGGTTCCTAATCCGCTTACTGGCTTGTCATCTTCGTTATTAATGACTGATCATTGCCCAGGTGAAGCTGCCACCCGGTTGACTCAGAGGGACCCGTTCATAAGGCTGTTAAGGTTGTGTTCGATGTGCACGTCCCTGATGTCTGACCAATTGGGGAAAGGGGATCGCAAGTTAGGTTACTTTAGTAAACTTTTGGCGTTTTCGTGGTTGTTCATTTCCGGATTTACTAGTTGATTAATGTTTGCAACTGAACATCCCAAGTAAACGCTCAAAGTGCAAAGTAATAATCCTCAATGCGCTAAGCAGTATAAACTGTGCTGCTGTTCATTTATAAACTGCTGTTCTGTTATTGTCTGACCATTTACTTGTGGCTTTTCTTAACAAGCTTCCTATCAAACTGCCCTTTGCCCTCAATCACTCCTTTTCTGCACACTCATCCCCTGCTCCAATGCATGGGGGTTGGAGCAGCGGATGACTCCATACAAAGCACTAACGTCCTTTTCTGCAGACTCATCCCCTGCTCCAATGCATGGGGGTTGGAGCAGCGGATGACTCCATACAAAGCACTAACGTCCTTTTCTGCACACTCATCCCCTGCTCCAATGCATGGGGGTTGGAGCAGCGGATGACTCCATACAAAGCACTAACGTCCTTTTCTGCACACTCATCCCCTGCTCCAATGCATGGGGGTTGGAGCAGCGGATGACTCTATACGAAGCTCCCAAGTGCTTTAACCCTGCTATCCATCTGGGTCTAACACAAGCACAATATCTCTGTCTTCCTACCCTTACCGTACCCGGTCCAACTAGGGCGGGCAGACCAGCGGCACAGTAGGCTGCCGTGCCCGGATGGTGCCTTCATGCCCCGTACGGACCAGTTGTGTGGCACACCCGTAGATCCGCCAGGGCGGCGTTGGCTCTGTGTTTGTGTATCCGACTGTTATGGTGATCACACGCGACGGGTTGGTCCATAAAAGACACTGGGAGCGCACCGCTTCAGACTTGGCTCTGTTCCAGTTCAGTGGAGCGCTGTTCTTTCCATATCTCACCCACGCACCCCTCGCTGAGGGAGGGGGAGGTGTGTCCTTGTACAGGCCTCTGTCTTACCATGACTGCTAGCTGTTGTCACGCTAACTGCCTATATCAGGACTGAGGCACACTCCAACAGGGGGTTTAGGCTCTTCAGGCCGCACCACTCTGGTATGTGGCCTACAGTATCTCATCGTGTCCTGTGTGTGTAAGATGTCAGTATGTCATTGTGTCTGTGGGCGTGGAACATGTCAGTATGTCGCTGTGTCCTGTTTGTGCGTGTGAAAGAGGCGTGTCCAATGAGCGGTGGGTGTTGGTGCTTTTATGGGTATGTTGTACATTACATGTATATCTCTCCCTCCAGGCTGAGGCTGAGGTGGCCTCTCTGAACAGGCGTATCCAGCTGGTGGAGGAGGAGTTGGACAGGGCCCAGGAGAGACTGGCCACCGCTCTACAGAAACTGGAGGAGGCGGAGAAAGCTGCAGATGAGAGTGAAAGGTGTGGAATTGGTGCAGTGTTCTCAGTGCCTTATCGGGTCACCTGACTTTCCTGATGACACTTCCTGTTTCTGCATGTGGGAGGTGTTTGACTTCCTGTGGGTGTTTGAGCAGAGAGGATGTGGGCCAAGGTCATTGAAGTGTTTGCTGGAGGGAGCTAATGGACTATTTTAGAGTGTACCCTGTGGATAAAGGAGCTTGTTTGCTAGGTGGTTATATAGGCTAAGACACTACCTCATCCACCGGGGCGACATGTTAACCTGTTGCCTCGCTGTCTTGAACACATGGGACTTATAGAAAGGTTGGCAAGCCGTCATGACTGCAGTTATATTGTGCCATATTCATAATGCAGAGACGAGCTATATTTTTAAAACTCATCTCCGCTGCGGGTAATGTCAGTTTCGTTTTTTACCCCTAGTTTAGTTTGATCATCTCAAAGCAACTTCCTCCTCGCATCTCCGCCTTCCCCTGTCACTTAGGTGGTGCAGTTCCTCCAACTCGCGCTAAGATTCACTACACTATGGCAGTCAAATGTATTCACCCCCTTGTTTCTGGTTGTCGTGCAACACTAATTCATAGGCTACATTTGAGTTATGTATTAAGCTGTCATTATTTAGATTTGTAAGCTAGTTGCTTTGAAAGACAACATGTTTTGTCTTTCATTGTATTATTGTTTGCTTCTAAAGTATGTTATTCTGTACTAACTGCAGTAGTCTAGCCAAGATGTATTTCTGCCCACAAGTGTCCAGCATATTACTATTCATTTATTATGTTCTGTATGAAACGCAAGTAAATAACTATGGTAACTAGTTTGTATGCTGTGTGAGCAGGTTTACTTCTGTAGCTTACTGTTTTAGTGCTTGAGATGTTGTGACTTGTCATTCGCTAGAGCATGTTGTATAAAAGAACAACTGGATTACGACCAACTGTCTGTGGCTTTCAAAAGTACACTGAGGACATGTTGAACTGATACAGAAATGTTACTTGTCTCCTTGGCTCGTATATCTTTATTTAAGGAGTTACTTGTCCCCTTGGCTCGTATATCTTTATTTAAGGAGTTGCTTGTCCCCTTGGCTCGTATGTCTTTATTTAGGAAGTTACTTGTCTCCTTGGCTCGTATGTCTTTATTTAAGGAGTTGCTTGTCCGCATGCCTGGTATGTCTTTATTTAAGGCGTTACTTGTCCCCTTGCCTCGTATTTCTTTATTTAAGGCATTACTTGTGCCCTTGCCTCGTATTTCTTTATTTAAGGCATTACTTGTGCCCTTGCCTCGTATGTCTTTATTTAGGAAGTTACTTGTCCCCTTGCCTCGTATGTCTTTATTTAAGGCGTTACTTGTCCCCTTGCCTCGTATTTCTTTATTTAAGGCATTACTTGTGCCCTTGCCTCGTATGTCTTTATTTAGGGAGTTACTTGTCTCCTTGGCTTGTATGTCTTTATTTAAGGAGTTGCTTGTCCCCTTGCCTCGTATGTCTTTATTTAAGGCGTTACTTGTCCCCTTGCCTCGTATTTCTTTATTTAAGGCATTACTTGTCCCCTTGCCTCGTATGTCTTTACTGGCCCTGTACCCTTAATTCAGTTAACGGGGGACCCCACACACCCAGGGAAAGGTCCCACAAGACTCCAGAAATGGGATCTGTCCCTGTTTCATGTGCATAATGCCCTGGGATGCTATGGGCTACATCCCAACAAGTCTGAAAAAGCTGACAACCTTTCCTAATCCCCTGTTTCTGTTAGAGGTATGAAGGTGATAGAGAACAGGGCCTCCAAGGATGAGGAGAAGATGGAGCTGCAGGAGATCCAGCTGAAGGAGGCCAAACACATTGCTGAGGAGGCTGATCGCAAGTATGAGGAGGTGAGCTCACATCCAAAACAGGGCTCCTGTGGACTACATGTCTAAGCCTCTTTCCCTTTTTCCAAGTCTTATTGCCGCCTTCCCCTGTAGGTGGCTCGTAAACTGGTGATCATCGAGGGTGAACTGGAGCGTACAGAGGAGAGGGCGGAGGTGGCTGAGGCGTGAGTCTCTTCTTCACACATCACAACACACACAGCTAGATCCATACCCTTCATTAGCTTAATGTGGATGTCTATGTAAAGAGCGGACACAGGACAACTATCTTTCCTTCATACTTCCCAAGTACCCCTAACTTTGCTCAGCATTGCTAAACAGGCCCTGCCCCGGGCTGCCCCGCTTGGCCTGACTGCATGGTGTGTTTGCTCTCCATATCAGTAGGATCTGCATGTGGACATTTCATTGAAGGTGTTTTGGGGATTTATGAGGATATGTTGTGTACAGTATGCCCTGTAATTACCTGTTGTGTTGCAGTAATAGGAAATACATTTTCTAATATCTGCTAGTGTTTGAGTTGGACTAGGAAGTTACTATAATAGTTGGAATGCCATAACAGCACCATGACACTCCTCTCTGTCCTCTCTCCTCGTTCTGTCTTTGTGCTTGTTTGTGCATGTCTTCTGGGTTTGCCATACCCACACAACCACCTGCTGATTACCCATTTTCACTTCATATTGTCTCTCTGTCTCTCTGTCTCTCTGTCTCTCTGTCTCTCTGTCTCTCTGTCTCTCTGTCTCTCTGTCTCTCTGTCTCTCTGTCTCTCTGTCTCTCTGTCTCTCTCTCTCTCTGTCTCTCTGTCTCTCTGTCTCTCTGTCTCTCTGTCTCTCTGTCTCTCTGTCTCTCTGTCTCTCTGTCTCTCTGTCTCTCTGTCTCTCTGTCTCTCTGTCTCTGTTTGTGCATGCCCTTCCGTGTCATGTGACCCCCCCCCCTCAACACACACCTTCACTAACAGCAATGTCCGGAGGCTGGAGGACCAGCTGAGGGGGTTCGACCAATCCCTGAAGAGCCTGCAGGCCTCTGAGGACAAGGTACTGCTCCTACCAACTACAGGGCACCGAGGTGCTGCCCTATGGGGGCCTTCAGAGGTCTGACCCGGGTCTTTATTGCAGGTGTCCCCGAACGGGAACAGAGATTTTCAGCCCTCCTACCCTCGCTGGCTCAAGTCCCCGTGTTCATTTGGCTGCATGATCAACAGTAGTAGTTGCTGCTGCTTCTGCCATCCTCTCCCTGTTCTCTCCCCTCTTGTTGGCACTGCATGAACTCCACCAGCTTGACACCTACGGGCCAAGTTCACTAAACATACTTACTTGGTTTATCGAGGAGTTCTACAATGCGTCAAAGCTTTAGGATGCTACTTTTTAGAGCGCACTGACACAGGGTTAGGTCTTATTCCTTCAAGGTTAAATGTCTTTCTTTTGGGGCTTTTGTCATTGTAAATCTCCATCTGTTTTTGTCTTTACCCTGACCCCCTAAACCCTATTCTTTACACTCGCTCTCTCTCTCTCCCTCCCTCGCTCTCTCTCTCTCCCTCGCTCTCTCTCTCTCCCTCGCTCTCTCTCTCTCCCTCCCTCGGTCTCTCCCTCCCTCCCTCGGTCTCTCCCTCCCTCCCTCCCTCGGTCTCTCTCTCCTTCTCCCTCTCCCTCGGTCTCTCTCTCCTTCTCCCTCTCCCTCGGTCTCTCTCTCCTTCTCCCTCTCCCTCGGTCTCTCTCTCCTTCTCCCTCTCCCTCG
>JACXGK010008433.1:0-22344 GCA_016801125.1 Novumbra hubbsi
CCTCCCCCACTACTACGGAACTAGGACTACGGTACTCAGACCAGGGTGTTTCCATACCTCCCCCACTACTACGGAACTAGGACTACGGTACTCAGACCAGGGTGTTTCCATACCTCCCCCACTACTACGGAACTAGGACTACGGTACTCAGACCAGGGTGTTTCCATACCTCCCCCACTGCATTAGACAGGATGTGAACGATCTTCTCATGGGGGGTGGCCACCACGCTCTGGCCGTTGATCTCAATGATACGATGTCCCACGCGGACCCCCCCTCTCTCAGCAATGCCCCCCCTCATCAGGCTGCAGATCTGTACAGGAGGGAGGGACGTTGAGATCGGAATTCGAATGGACAGTCTAATCGAAACGTTCCAAGCAATTTTATCTTCTAATTCTGTTGCTATATTTCCGATGCAACATGTAGCTGAGCTGATGGGAGCCTGACATCCCCAACACGGTGGTTGTAAGTCGCTCGGGATAACGGCACCTGCTGAATGAAGATTGTGGCGTTTTTTCTGAAAAGACACACTACACAAAATTAATAATAAACAAATAAACTGGGGATCCAAACCAAGGATCTATTATTTTGTCATTGGACCCACAATGCCATTCTGCACGCTGAAGCCCAGTTGGTATCGCAGGTCGGGTCTACGGATCAACACCATAGTGACGGGGGGACACCTGACGATGTTCAACTTGATCCTGGACTGGGCCTTTAAACCCTGGGTAGAGAACAGATGGGCGGGTCAGGGAGCACAGACAGACATGACCCACTACAACGGACACAAACCCCCTACATATAACCAGACACGCTTCTCTCATAGTATCCTACGAGTGTGGCTGATTAAAACAAGGTTATGTGTGTTATAGGTCCTGGTTATAAGTCCTGCTGTCGCTACCCACAAGTCCACCTGGTCACTTCACTGTTCTAGATTCTTCCTGCTGCTGGTCACAGTTCACTTGTTCCCACCTGGTTTTCCCACCCGCTGATCATCTGAATGTGTGATTATCTTGGTGGTCTGAAACGGTTGTGCATAATCTTCAACGGGCAAAGCCAGAGAAGGACCGCACCAAGCTATTCTGCTTTAAACATAATATTTAAAACAATATGACACATTTTTTTTATTAATAAAGAAGCCAACCCCTGGCACTGTAAGAATAATGAAAATGTACCCTGGTATGACGGCACCATGGACCTGCCAATTCACCTACAAATAACCATGGTAATCGACATGAATCATGGACATGTACAATGGCTATATCTTTAGAATATGATGGTAATGCCAGGCCCCTCAATGAAGGTACAATCACATTATAAATATGTTAATAAGCCCATTGTTCTCAATGCAGGTACAATCATTATAAATACGCTAATAAGCCCACCTTTCTCAATGCAGGTACAATCATTATAAATACGTTAATAAGCCCACCTTTCTCAATGCAGGTACAATCACATTATAAATAAATTAATCCCACCATTGTCAATGGAGGTACAATCATATTATAAATATGTTAATAAGCCCACCATTATTAGTGCAGGTACAATCATATTATAAATTAGTTAATTAGCCAACCATTGTCAATGCAGGTACCATCACATTATAAATATGTTAGTAAGCCCACAACTGTCAATGCAGGTACAATCCCATTATAAATAGGTTAAGCACACCATTGTCATAAGCAGTTTGGATACAGTTTGGATACATATTTAAGCAATGGAGGATCTAGGTTTTGTTGTTATGACATAATATAGAGCTTCATTACACCCCCAGCCGTTGTATTCTTATCATATATCAGAAACTTGAGGTGCATTATTGCTATTATATACTGGATACTAATAGTTAGAACAGTACTAAAAGTAAAATTGCACTAAAGTACAATAAGAATGTTAGCAGATAAAAGAGAAAGCCAGACCTTGATAATACTCTGACAGGTGGAAAGGGGCAGTCCAACCAGACTGGTTCCATTGATAGTCATGATCTGATCACCAATGTTGAGTCGACCAGACTTCTCTGCCGGCCCAGAGTGCATCATGCTAGCGATAATGACGGTGGGTAAGATGGAGCCCCAGCCTGACTCCACTATGACCACACCCAGCATCTCCCCCTTCAGCTTCTCGATGTAAACCTGATGTACATTAAAACAGAACAACATACAGCTACTTATACCAATCTGGTTAAAGAAACGTTGCAGTCTAAACATTCATTTAGACTGCAATTTGACTTTTTTATACGGGTACCGTAAGAATTGAACTCACAAAACTAAATGTGCAGGAACCCTGCAACACACTAAGCTATTTGGGACTTGAAAATGGGGGCAACTTTCTGTCAACTATTTTTAAAATGAATTAGAGCACTTTTATACTTTTATAGGTCTACCTCATACAATGATTTCAATGTAACGCATTTGGTAAATACAAGCGTAGTCCCAAGAAATGTCATATCAGGCAACTAAGGACACTAATCACCGCCCCCTTGTGGTTAACTCACGTCCCTGCAGTTCTCTGACTTAGAGAAGTGAATGAGGTCATCATTGTACATGTCCTGAGTGTTAAGCAAGTCGCTGTACTCCCTCTGACTCAGGTCCTCTGGGTCAATGCCACTGGCCCGCAGGAACTCCTGGTAGGCCACACTGAAGGCCTGCCCAATGGACTGGGCGATGAGTTGAGCCTGGCCACAGAAGAAAGGCATCAAACACACAGGATGAGAAGATGCACATGTCACACTGGTGGTCGTACAGTCTATACAGACTTAGTGTTAATTCATATTTACACAGACATGTATACACACACACACACTTACATCCTCGGACTCAAACACGTGGCAGACCATCCTGTACTGACGGCGGTCGTCACGGGCAGGGCAGATGGTGTGATTGGGCTGGTCGGCGGTTTGGTTCAGATGTTCCTGAGTGCTCCTGGAGCGTACCATCTTCCCCCGGGCCATCAGCACCACCATGTTGCCTATGTCGGCTATGTAGGAGATGGTCCTCAGGGGCAAGTCCATCAGGGCCTCCTGCTGGGAACAAAGTGTTAGAACCTGGTTGTGTTTGGCATCTTAGTACGCCAGCGTACCCCGGTTGAGGAGTGGAAATGTGAACTGTTATATGGATTACGATTCATTAACACTAGTACAGGGATTTAAACATTTTAAGTCGCAGCATTTCTGGAATGGCTTTCCTGCTACAAAGCGTTATTAAAACTCTATACATCTTCTGGAAGGTTTGCTATTCTCGAGCGAGTCTCTGTAAAGGTTTATAGTGTACCGTATGTACCTGGGTGTCTGCATTCAGCACTTTGATCCTCTGTGTAGACATGAAGAGATCCACTTCAGTTGAGGAAGGAACCTCACTCTCAGTCTGCATATTCAGGGAGAATTTCAGAATTTCAAAAATACATTATCCACTACCATAGCGGACAAATGGTAAATATGATATACCTACAATTAAACAAGGAACAGGAGGTAGCAAAACATGCTACAATAGTAACACTGTACCTTCTTTCTGTTTTTAGCTTGCTTTTGGGCAGTCTGCCGAATGGAACAGCAAAAGCAATAGAGAAAGTCAAGGGGAGAAACAGAGGGCGATCAAGACAGTGCCCAGTTAAAAACAGCAACTCAGGGTTAGGACAAGGGACCACACATGATTGGCTCAGAAAAGTAGGACCGTAGGCTGTGTATGTGTGTGTGTGTGTGTGTGTGTTTGTGCATCAGCTTTGTGTGGGTGGGTGGTGATGTCAGCTGTCTATCTGTCAAAAGTTATCAGCCTGGAGGTAATAAACACATCATCAAAAGTTTCCTCTTCATGAAAGTGACAAAAGCCCAGCTTATGAAATAAACAGACTGTATCTGTTAAAAAACAACTAATAATTACCCAAGGCATTGTTTAAAGGTTCTTTATCAACATTAAAGAATTGTATTTGGAATATCAATTATTCAATAGAAATGCGATGTGTGGAATTACATGAAACAAAGGAATAAATAATGATAATCTCTAAAAGAGTTACTGTTTTTTTAGTGTTGATTAAAAGGCATGAACACAAGGGAAGACAACTAGGTCCTATTCGATATGACCCTGGGACTCACCCTGGGACTCACCCTGGGACTCACCCTGGGACTCACCCTGGGACTCACCCTGGGACTCACTCTGGGATTCACCCTGGGACTCACCCTGGGACTCACCCTGGGACTCACTCTGGGACTCACCCTGGGACTCACCCTGGGACTCACCCTGGGACTCACCCCGGGACTCACCCTGGGACTCACCCTGACACGGCCCATGGCCTCCTGGGCCTGCAGCATGCGGGCACTCTTACTGGGGCTTCTCTCTGACAGCAAGTGGGTGGAGCCCAAGTAGCTGGCCGCAAAAATGATCCCATCAATCAGGTCCTCTGGGTCACATGGCCCTGGGACTGCAAACAAGACGGTCATCCAGGTTGGAGAAATCATCATGAACGGGCAAGTGCAAACGTTTGACTGATACTGTGTGTACATTTGAAAGTGAAAAAATACCATGGCTTCTGGCCCTTCGAAAGGGGTATAAAGATGAATATCTAAAAGTTCATGAATCGCTTGAAATAATTGTTGGACAGTCTCTCTATCGCTCTACATTTTGTACATCTCCTCCAGAGGACGGCTCGTTGGTTTGTGAGCTTGACCCAGCTCTCCCTGACAGAGAATTGCGTGCATAGAGAGAAAGTCCAACAAATATATGAACTTTCTTGGTATTTGTTGTCAGTCCTTTTTAAGTTCGGTCAATCTCTTCGTGTCACAGCAAAACGTTATTCCCAATAAAACACAAACACTGTGACACTCACCGTCAACATACGTAGGGAAGTCAGGCATATTCCTGCGGATCTGGGATGGAAACAGGATGGTATCTGCCGTTATTTATCGATATGCCAGTAACAGCAGGGTCGCGTATGAAATGAGCAATGCTGTCATTTACCTCCTCGATCGATGGCAGCCTCTGTTGTACCTGGTGCATTCTGGAGGACTCTGTCCTCACAGGACAAACAGGTTCTGGAACTGGAACATGGACTGGAACTGGAACCGGATCAGGAACTGCAACTGGTTTGTAGTGAGACGACGGAAAGATGGGCTGTAGGACAGATGATGGCTGTAAGAACTTTTTTCATTTACTTAACAACAATACAGAAACCTCCGTTTTTGCCTTTAATGAAAACTACATATGAGGGAAAAAAACTGCAATTATAAACTGACTAATGAGTGTATTTTATTAAAATGACTAAATTCAGAATGAATTGATTTACGTAGTCATCTACAGCTCGTACTCACTATGACGTTGTCTCCCATTGGCTGCTGTGAGTAACACTCCTCCTCAGAAGGAATAACTTCCTGTCTCATCACCCACACGGGCTGTATGGGCTGGTCGGGAGTATAGGGCGATCGCACCGTCTTCGTTTTCACCTCTTCTATAGCCTCTCGGATGTCTCTGATGGCTAGAGAGACAGCATCCCCTGAGCCCCTGACACAGTCCCCTGAAAGGCTTCCCAACGGAGGGGTGAGCTCCACCCCGACCAGCTCATCCGTGGACTCGACTGACCGCGGCTGCCCAGCGCTGGGTCTCTCTGACTGGGCTTCGCCCTCCACATCTCTGGGAAGTGACCCTAGGTTTCTGGAGCTGGGGCTTCCCTTGAGGCTTTCGCCCTCCCCGTCAGACGTGGTGTCATCATAGTGGTGCAGTCTCCAGCCCACCGAGCGGCCCTGCCAACCAGGGAGGTTTTGTGTTGACCCGACAACGCTGCCTGACCAGCTGGAATGGGCCTGCAGTTCACTGTGGGGAGTCTCCTGATAAACACCCCCACCCTGTCTACCACTATAGGGCCCTGAGTAGGAGTCTGGATGGGGCCCCTCCGGGTTCGCCTCAAGTCTCTCATGGGGCTCTCTGTCCGAGTCTGGATAGCGAACGATTTTCAAGGGTTTAGGAAAAGATTGGGGGTAGGATTTAGCGTAGGGCTCTGTGAAGGACTCTTTCATAGATCCTGACTGTGGGTAGGACTCGTTATAAAATTCTGCATAGGTCTTAGGGTACGAGTTTGTGAGGGATAGGGGATAGTCAGTGCAGCTCTCATTGTCAGGCACTGTGTCATTTTCATGGGTGGGGCTTGGGCTACACTCGTCGCTACATTGGTCAAAGTGCGAAGACTGAAGTGAAGGGGGCGAGAATGGGGATGGAGGGGTGGGTGGTGATTGGTGTGGCGGTGGACTAAGGGGCGGTACCTCCATGCTCAGAGAGGCGACACTCTCAGTGTCAGAACAGAGTCCATTTGTTTCATCTTCCTGGTCTTCCTCGCCCAGATATGTCTGGCTTTCATTTCCTACTCCCAGGGCAGTCTGGTGTGGGTCTTCTCCATGGGCCCCCTCTCTCTGGTTCCCTGAATCTGTCTCTAGGTCAAGTCCACTTTGAATGCTAACGGACAGAGTTATGGATGAGCTGCACGCTTCCTCTTCCTCCTCAGGCTGGGGAGACTCAATCTTAGGAATGGGTGCTGGCAGATCTTGACAAGGGGGTTCAGGGGCATGAGGAGACATCGTGTGGTCTGAGGGGTTAAGACAGATACCATCAGTAAGGTATGTTGCTCCACCCTCCGGTGGGTGGTGGGGTGGATGGGGGTGTAAAGGGTGCCGCTGCTTCATTGCCGCCGGGCCGGTGGTGTCTCTCTGTTCGGTTGGTGGAGCGTCAGACGACCGTTGATGTGGAAACGACGGGCGGTGGGGCTGTTGGACGTCTCTCGGCGGCTGCCTCTGCCTGTGAACTCTGACCCTGGGCTCACCCTGCCGGCGGTAGTGGGCCACGCCAAGGCGGGGTGGCTGAGTGGGGCTAGGAGGTTCCATTTCCACACCCTCCCCCAGTCTGGTTGGGCCCTGCCCCGGGGGAGGGCGCCGGCGGTGCCTGGGGTGGCCACGGCCCAAGCCTTGGGCCGGAATAGGAGGATGATGCGGGTGTTGACGATGATGGGGAGAATCCTGCCCGAGCATTTGGCAGGGTCTCCAACTTCTCCGGACAGGGACTCCCTCCACACCCCCGGCTGTGTCATTGGACTGTTGGTTACTATGAGCAGCATCCTTATGCTCCTCCCCCACAGCATCACCTAGCCCCTCCCCCTGCTGCCTGGCACTCATTGCTCTTCTGTGGTCTCTACAATGTTAGAACCTCATTGCTCTTCTGTGGTCTCTACAATGTTAGAACCTCATTGCTCCTCTGTGGTCTCTACAATGTTAGAACCTCATTGCTCCTCTGTGGTCTCTACAATGTTAGAACCTCATTGCTCTTCTGTGGTCTGAACAATGTTAGAACCTCATTGCTCCTCTGTGGTCTGTACAATGTTAGAACATGATCCTTCCATGTGCAAGGAAACAGCCCTACCTGAAGGGAGACGGGGAAATGAGTGTGAAAAGATAAGTCATGGTACAGACGTCCTCTGTAAAACACAACACTTTGAAGACATCTCAAAAACAGGTTTTAGAGATGCAAGGACTCGTCTACAGTACATTATTCACTGCAACAGAATCTAAGAATAATAATAATAATGATAAAAAGACCAGTTAATTATTGTTTAAATATATTAAGTTTCCCACAATCTAATCTTTTAAAACAATTACAACATTCAAATGCCCACAATTGAAAAACATGACAATTGGAAATGATCCATAACGAATGACAATAATAGATAGGTGTCATGAACCAGGGGACCTCAAATACTGGAGGTCTGGTGACAATTGAAACAAGATGAGACAAACCCAGACATGGGTTGGTAGAGAGAGAGAGAGAGAGAGAGAGAGAGAGAGAGAGAGAGAGAGAGAGAGAGAGAAAGAGACTGTTGTGGTTATGAAGTAGGTATATGTATCAATCCCACTTTCAATTTTCATTTAAATTCTATCCTCAATTTCAGTAAAAGGAACAAATCCCCCGCACATCTACAAAGTGTACATAAATACACACACACAAAACACACACACATAAGATCCTGATAGATAAGCAGAGCAGCAGGGGCTTCCTATACTCCAGGTCACAACAGAAATCCCATGGGATTCATTTGGGTGTGTTTAATCTAATGCATATTCTCCCAGCACCAGTACCACAGCATAGCAGATGGCATAAGCAGAAAGCGGAGGGTCAAAGCCCGAAACCACCAACACGAGAGAGGGGAGCTTGGGCTGAGTACTAAAATGTTTGATCACCTAATGTGAGAATATTACATCCGTTTTCACAATTCTCAACTTTACACCATGTACCCTGTAGCTTAAGACCTATACTTTATTAAACTCTGGTTGGACCCCAGGAATATAGATTTTCTAATAAAATACAACCCTGTTTCCCAAAAAGAATGAGGATGGAAAAGGAATCACCACTCTGTGAAAGACCGCGCAGGCAAATATTGTGACAATTTCGGAATAACATTTCTCAACGTAAAATTGCAAAGAAGTGATCTCATCATCTCCGGTCCATGATATAATTAAAAGATTCTGAAAATCGGGAGAAATCTCTGTACAAAGGGACATGGACAAAAACAAGAAATAGATGGCCATGATCTTTGTGCCCTCGGGCGACACTTCATTTAAAACAGACACAATTCTGTGGTGGAAATCACTAGTAAAAAAGCCTGGAGGCTAAACTGACCTTTCTGCGGTCCGCATTTAAAACGAATAAAAACATTTGCAAAGGTTGTTAAAAGTTTTGCAACACAGTGGTAAACATGCCCCTGTCCCAACTATTTGGAAATGTGTTTCTAGCATCAAATTCTAAAAACAATATAATTTCTCAGTTTCAAAATTGTCATATGTGTTTTGCAGCTTCCATACTTTTTTGTAAATGGGGTTGTATAAAACTACAAAAAAAGGTTTTGTTGAAATGCAAATTGGATGGATACATCCAATACAACCAAAAATACAATCGTTAATAAAGGCATGATAGTTAAGAGGAGACTAGGGGTGGAGGTAGAGGTTAATGCAGAACCGCAGAATTAGAAGAACAGACAAAATCTGACAGAGGATACTGTTTTGACCAAATACTGCAAATTATATGCAAGACCTATGACCTTTCCCCAGTGCTCCCTGCTGCTGTCTGGGCAGGAGCCTTACGGCCAGTATCCGACAGGTCATAGATGGTCAGGGTGTGGGCCACATTGGTTTGGCGTTTAGGCCGGTGGAGGGAGCTGTGAGCTGTTTACTGCATCTCCATCTGTCAGGGCTCCAGTGAAAGCCACAGGGAAGGGATTTACCAAGCCATTAACTCACTGATCTTATACTAGCTTGATACACACACAAAACAAGACCAAGGTTAAAACAGTGTTTACATGAAGCATTAATCGACCTATGGCTTCCATTCTGTTCACATAACTGTGGCATAACAGCAGAACATGGATGATTCATAGGTAAGGTGGTGTGGCGACTGGTTTGTGTTCAAGTCCTCTCATGGCCGCGGGAAGAACATAAAAAAGCGGCGGAAATAAAAAGTATAGAACAGCAGGTACATTGTGTGGCCAGCTGCAGCATTAACATGTACATTGAAAGAAAAAAGCCTTTCTGCAGTATTTTCCGTCGCGTATGTCTGGGCACAACAGTCAACAGTACAAATGAGAATGTATTCCCCACCGAATCTGTGAGCCTAATAAGGACAGAGCCCAAGGGGAAATCGAACTGAGCAGGAACTTCCGATGAAAAAAATTAATGGTTACGCGTTCCTAGTGAAATCGGTATCATCAGATTTGTTTCTTAGAAGACACCTGTCTGAATGTCCAAGTCGATGAAAGCGTATTTATGTCTCTAATAATATATATATATATATATATATATATATATATATATACAGGTCTTATTGTCAAACAGACTAATCGGAGCAAAGGAACCTTCATCGATGATTCAGAATCACCCATTCGCGGCCATGGTAATCGCTGTATACCTACATGATATAAAAAAGGTCTTACCTGTTCGTCACTTGTAATTACTACGTCACGTAACAATTCGTTTCACCATCTTTGCTGGTCCCTCTGTCCCTTCAGACAACTTGTGTGGACGGATTAGGCCACGGTCAGATCCTCCTGCATAATGACATCAGAGCGGATTACGGATGCACAAAGCGCTTTAAAAAACTGCTGTGTTTCAAATATTGATAGCGATGTGGCGGATGTATTCAACCTTTCGGTAGGCCACACTGCTGTGCGCTATCTGGTCCAGTTTTTTGTACGAGCAGTAAGATTCGTGTAGTCTACAGTACCTACCCTGCCCGCAATGCACCTGCAGAAAAACACCTGTGTAAGCAAAATACCCACCGCGGCTTACCACGCGAACTATTCAACCTCACCGGCTCCTAGCAATGCATTCGAAAATAGACTGTAGACGTGAGTATACTCTTCTCTAAGAGCAATCACACCTAGGTTGTATGACTCTTCACCGGAGCATATAGTGTAGGCGGTTACCGTAATAACATGTGACAATAACATTAAAGATATTGAGGAGTATCCTTTTCGCCAAGCAAAACCATTTAGTTGTGAAACATTTCCTCCACAGAAGCAAACACAACGAAACAGGGAGGGACTTACCTGAATTTTGTCCAATAGAAAATATGCTAATACTTGATAATCACTTGGTAGGGGACATAATTTGGATCATCCAAGTTGGAGTAGCCTAGAATGATTTCATGCTCCCATTCACACACATTCGTTGTACCATTTTAAGAGTGGGCATCAATAATATATATTCTTCTGGAAGATAAACCTGTATTATGTATAAAGTTATTTTAAGAATATGACTGGTTGAGGGCATGCTTTAAACCAATCCCAGAAATCCATCATAGATGTTTGATCAAGACCAAGAACATAGTTTCTAACATAACAGAATTCCACGTTATAGAACCCCAGTGTTGTTCACACATATGTACCAGACTGGGGTACACTACAATCTTCCTCTACCCTGGGCTTACCTGTTTCCAGTGCTCCGGCAAGCACTGTTAGAACCTTTCTGAACAGTTTAATTACTTTTAACATTCACTGAAGACCTAAAGCCAAAACATCAATAAAAGACATTTCAAATGTGTTTCCTATTTCTAACATTAATAGAATACCACCACACAAAATAGTTTTTAAGAGTTGTCATGCTGGTCAAATAGCTCACAGGGTAAGATATTCACTCTTATTTTACCAAATTTGGCACATGCAGATATGCAGAGACTGAAGTTGGGTTCATCTAATTTTAGGTACATTATGGTGATGTTTAATTCACACATTACGCATGTGGAACAGGGATAACAGTGATTGTGTCTAAGGAAGAAAAGTGAAATTCATCTAATATAACTCTTTGACGTGGTGAAAAAAATATAGAAGGTATGGTTGGGAATATAGACAGGTCTTCAATTATGTTCTCCCAGGCTCAGAACCCAGGAGTTTTAATGATATACTCCCATTCATAAACATACTTAACTGTTTAGGTTATAATGATTAACAAATGCACATAACTATAAGATGATCGAAAATGAAAGATGAAATTGGCCTGGGAAAAAATTATAAACACAAACAACCAAGCATCAACTCTCACACATTCCCTTACTTCTAGATGGGCAAGGCAAGCATCACGAGAAGGCCCTCCCTTAACATTCATAGACCAACTACCTAAGGACTATTAATAGATGCTGCCTGTTATTTGGCTCCTGTACTTATTTAATTTAAGGTGAATAACTGACCATGTACCTATTTTTATACTTTTATCAGTAATTAAACCCCTGCGTTGAAATGTTACAGCAAATGCCTACTATGAAATGGTTTCTCTGAAGCTGAAAAGTCTGCATACCAGAGTATACCTCAGGTAGTGAATTGTTTGTAGTAGTGGTAGTTCTTTCAGTAAGAAGACAATTAGAGAGAAAGGTTTATTGTGATTAATTCTAATATCATTAAGTATACCAAGTTTAACACACGTTTGTTGACAAAAGAAATCTAAACAAATACTATAGTTCTATCTCCAAGAAACATTATTATACGCCATTTAGAAAATCCTGTTCATATTTTGGTATCAGCAAAGTGGCAAACTGAATCTCCTCTACACTATCCTTGCACTAATATCTACACAATTATAGAATGTATAAGGATCGAACCATATCCCAAAAAACTTGCAGGACTCACACTGATGAGGGCGCTCCAACACACCATTTCATTCCCTGTGCTGCCAGTGTGGGCATTTGTTTAGGCTTAGGTTGAGCCTATGACTTATCGTGTGAGAAGATATTGATCCAGGCCCAGCCCCTGGTCTCAGCCAATCATTCACTGCTCGCTTACTCAAACCTCAAGCCCATCCTCTTGGTGCCTCCCACTGCAGATCTGGTATGAACACAACCAGTCCTAATTAGCTATTTATATACAGTCTAATCTGTGCATAAAAACAGAGAGTTAGTAACATAATAAGTGGTTTGGGTTTTCTTTTGGGGGGGGGTGGGGGTGGTGTTCTGGGGGGGGTGTTCTTTGGTCTCAGGGAGGGGTGGGGTTCAGACCTATTAATCCCATAAATTCTCTGGCCCCTAAACAAAATATAGGCAGAATATGTCAGGTTATCATCTTACACACATCTGCACAGTGTCTACCCAGAGAAGGCTACCCATTTAAATTAGTATTTGCATGGTACTTGAGAAATTATGTTATTTGAGTTGTATAAATATGGATGTTGTAAAGATTCTTTGAGTTGTATAAATATGAATGCTGTGTTTTAATTTTAAGATAGGTGGGAGGTGTAAATGGTGATTGGGTTGTTTTTCAAAAGTAGCCAGGTTATTGTGTTTATTTGGGTTATAGACGGCCAACAGCTTGACATTTGAGATTGTTCTGGTGAACAGATGCGATGTCCTTACAGTAATCCAGTAAGAAAAAAACATTATTTCCATGTTATTTCTAGTGTTAAATTCCGAAGAAAATGTCAGTGTTCTGCTGAAGGGGAATTTCACCCGAAATCTATGTTCCAGTTAAACAGCAGATATACACAAACAAGCGGTGTACCGCAACGGCTACCTCAATATGCCAATATATACAATATATATAAATATATATTCCAATATATTTAAACATTGAATGGGAAACTGAGATGATGAAAGAGATTTCTGGTACAGATTATAAGTAAAGTCCTCCTTCCTTCCTCTCTCCTCCTTACAGCACTGCAGTCCAGACAAAATCTTCACATCTGTGAGTCCAGTGTGTTGCCAGTCTGTGAACTGGAGAGGCACTGACAAGCTATTTATTTAGACTGATTTACGTAGAGACTCAGACATATTGACAGTGTGGACTCAGGACTGACAGATTTTATTTACGACTGCAATGTTTCCGTTCTACCTGATGCTCCTGTTTGGTGATTATTGTAATTTTCTGTGAATATTAGTTTTATTTTGTGTGGTTGTGGTTTTGTTGAGGGGGCATGATTGATATTGTCATGTTCTACCTTTTCCCAGCCACAGAACCATTGGAAACCAAGTTCATGCCAGGCTCCTGTAACTTTAAATCCAGCACCTGTGGATACACGTCAGACACAGGCTTTATGAGATGGATGCTCAACAAAGAGGGTAGGAGACCATGCAAGATGGAATGCAATTACTTTTAATGTCACTAATGTGCCTAAAATACATTTGCTGGCATTCTTTAAAGTGCTTGAAATAAATAACAACCAGTTTTATTTTTTTACAGTTAAGGTGATAGAATAGTGTTATCTATGATATAAAACAGTTTCTAGTTGTCACTGTATTACCTGTAGTAAGCCTACTTGCTGATGTAGTGACTACAGTTGTTGCTTTGATAGAGGAGAGAGACACTGGAAAAAAACTCTGGAGTGAGTTGTTTCCAGGACACATCTGGAGACGTTTAAAGAACAGCTTTAGGCATTCACAGCTCTTAGAGATGGAATTAGTTTGTATTTTGACCCATAAGCCTTTTCAGAAGAATTATCAAAGGGCACATAAGAATGCATTGTTTATTTTTTATGACAACTATTGCTCTAAGATAGGTATGTTTAAACTGTACAGCCATGGCCAAAGGTTTTGAGTATTAGTTTACACAAAGTTTGCTGCTGCATTGTTTTTAGATATTTCTGTCAGATGTTACTATGGTATACTGAAGTATAATTACAAGCATTTTATGAGTGTCAAAGGCTATTATTTACAATTACATTAGGTACATGCAAAGAGTCAACATTTGTAGTGTTGACCCTTCTTCTTCAATACCTCTGCAATTCGCCCTGGCATGCTGTTAATTATGTGCCACATCCTGACTGATGGCAGCCCATTCTTGTATAATCAATGCTTGGAGTTTGTCAGAATTTGTGGGTTTTTGAGTGTCCATCCCACTCTTGAGGATTGACCACAACTTTTCAATGGGATTTAGGTCTGGGGAGTTTCCTGGCCATGGACCCAAAATGTTGAAGATTTTGTTCCCCGAGCCACTTAGTTATCACTGTTGCTCCATCATGCTGGAAAAGCAATTGTTCATCACCAAACTGTTCTTAGATGGTTGGGAGAAGTTGCTCTTGGAGGATAACTATGTTCTTACTCAAAATTTTTAGTGAGCCTACTCCCTTGGCATTGAAGCAACCCCACATGTGAAAGGTCTTAGGATGCTTTACTGTTGGCACGACATAGGACTGATGGTAGCGCTCACCCCCAAAAATCAGAAAAGGCGATTCATCAAAGAAAAAGACTTTACTCCAGTCCTCAGCAGTCCAATCCCTGTACCTTTTGCAGAATATCAGTTGGTCCCTGATGTTATTCCTGGAGAGAAGTGGCTTCTTTGCTGCCCTTCTTGACACCAGGCCATCTTCCAAAAGTCTTCGCCTCACTGTGCGTGCAGATGCCCTCACACCAGCCTGCTGCCATTCCTGAGCAAGCTCTGCACTAGTGGTCCCCCGATCCTGCCGCTGAATCAAATTTAGGAGATGGTCTTGGCACTTTCTGGACTTTCTTGGGCGCCCTGAAGCTTTCTTCACAACAATTGGACCTCTCCTTGAAGTTCTTGATGATCCGATATATGGTAGATATAGATGCAATCTTGTTATTAGCAATATCCTGGCCTGTGAAGCCCTTTTCATGCAAAGCAATGATGACAGCACGTGTTTCCTTGCAGGTATACATGGTTAACAGAGGAAGAACAATGATTTCAAGCCTCCTTTCAAAGTTTCCAGTCTGTTATTCTAACCCAATCAGCATGACAAAGTGATCTTCTGCCTTGTCCTCGTCAACACTCTCACCTGTGTTAACAAGAGGATCACTGACATGATGTCAGCTGGCCCTTTTGTGTAATGGCTAAAATGCCGTTTTGTTTTTATTAAGGGCATTTTCATGGCAAATGCATTGCAAATCATCTGATCACTCTTCATGACTTTCTGGAGTATAAGCAAATTGCCATCATAAAAACTGAGGCAGCAGACTTTTATATATAAATTCTCTAAACCTTTGGCCAAGGCTGTAGTCTGCTGAGAAATGTTTAATGTGTTTGTGTTGGACTTTCTACCCTCTTTTCACTTCTTCATCTGTTTTCTTTCTTCCTTTTTCCATCTAACAATCCAACCCAGCCAATTTCCCTCTAGACATACTTTGCACAAAAGAAAAACAACAACACTGAATTCATTAAATGCTAGTATAGTTTTCCTTTCCGTTTTTTTACTCTCTCAGAGTCTTTCATCTCAGTGGGCCCAGGCCTAGAAGACCAGGATGGGTATGAGGACAGGCCTAATGGGGAGGACAAGCCTAATGGGGAAGAGAGGCCCATGGGGGAGGGCAAAGCGGTTCTGCTGGGCCCAGGCTTGGCACAACAAGATTGGAGCTGTATGAGGCTGGTGTACCAACTCTCTGGGTCGAGCACTCTACAAATCCAGCAGCGATGGGAGGGAGATAGCTTTGACCGGGCCCTGTGGAGCACCCAGACCACCTCAGACAGCTGGCTCGTATCCAACATTGACCTCCAGAACAGCACTGATCCATACAGGGTAAATAAAACCTCTCAGAAAACATGGAAGACACATAGACACTGTTGAATCATTTTGGCTAATCTAAACAATGCTCTGGTAGGACGGTGCCTGGAGACTATTCTAAAGAGCCCCCTCCAAAAGATAAACACGTGTCCGAATCCGGAATGACATGCGTGTCGTTTACCAGCTGTTCTATCTCTGGTTTGGTCCAATTACTGAATGGTGAACATGTAACTTGCCTCTTACTGCAAACTTGGTTGCAACCATAGCTACGGAACACCTGGAACTGTGCCCTTTGCCTACACAATAAGCATGGACATGTAACCACTGTATTTCCCCGCCTCTTTCATTACTGAGAGTGAGGGCCGTTACGGAACCTCTGTTTCTCATCAGGTTGTCGTTGAAGGCAGGCTGGGTGAGCACGCAGGCAGCAGCGTGGCCATCTCTGAGGTCCTCATCAGCCCTGGATACTGCTTAGGTCAGTATGTCATGTCAGTACTCACGGAATCACACGCGCAACACACAAGCCACATGGCATGACATCATGATGAGTCATTCCAAATCACTATTGTCTTTTTATTAAAAAGACATGCTGGAAAAGAAAGTTTAATCAAAACAATGTTTGAAATTTGAGAGTGCAACAACTGCTTTCGTCTAAGGTACAGGTTATGACATGTTCTTATTTTTCTTTTATCATCTGTCTGTTGAAAAATCTAAGGCCACATAATAATAACACAGTCTTTGCTCTAGAGTACAGACCATGCGTAACTAATAAACCTAGCAGTCGAAAAGCAAAATGGTTCCAAGCGTTGCACAGAATTAATTATTTAGATGAGGGATTTTAGAACTGTTTCAGATAAAGAATAGTTGTTGACTTGTAAATAATACTTTTCTAGTAGATGTCAGATATTTACAATGTCCCATGAGTAGATACACTTTCTGTAATTAAGATAGCACCCTACCTGATTATAATCTGTACCAGAAATCTACTAGATTTGAACTTGAAGTAACTTTTGAATTTTCAATTAGTAATTTCTTTCACTTTACTATTTCTTACTTATGTCACCTTACTTATCCTTTCAATTTCACATTTAGGAATAACTTTTTCTAAATGGCATGTATGCTCTATTTATATTTATTTTGTTGATTTAATAATAAAATAAAAAAACCATATACTTTTTAAATGTATTAACATCTCATTAAGATTTCTATGAATGGCGCACTCTGTCTGCTGCTTCACAGTTCAGTGTTTTCTTAATGATTTGCCCTGTTGTGGTCTGCAGAGTGTGACTATGAGGACTCCCACTTGTGTGGCTACAGTAACCAGTGGAACACTAATGTCAACTGGTACCGAGGAGGAGGGTCTGACCAGGACCCCCAGCGAAACCTACCCAATGACCACACAGAGGGCAACGGAAAAGGTGCCGGCATAGCAACTCACACTTAAATTTGACTTAATGCCAGATACTTTAGCTTAATACTCAGGAAACACTTTGTAATTGATTAAACCGAGCAACTGGATTATGTACGCTCAACCGGAGACCCTCTAAACTGGACTAGTGGTAGGTCACAAAGGCTCTTACAGTTGTATCCTAAGGAGGCTCAAACAAAGTAGAGTGGACAATAAAATAAAATAACATTTGTTTATACCAACTTGGCTCGAAAAGCAAACCTGTCATTTCTCTTCCAGGCCACTACATGTTTGTGGATTCGGTGTACGCCAAGACATTCAATGACGTAGCCAAACTGGTATCTCCTGTTACAACGGTACCCATGTCGGGATGCCTGAGCTTCCAGTACCAAAGGGGTGAGGAGAGAGGGAATCTGTTCTCCGTCTACACCAGGGACCAGGCTGGTCAATACCAGGACCTCTGGAAAGTTGACCCAGGGTATCAGGACCTCAATGACTGGGCTGCTGCCACTGCCGGGTGGATACCTGTACAGGTGGACATCAAGGCCCCTTACCCTCTGCAGGTCCGAGGGGGTTTTCACCTGGTGGGGGGTTCACTTGTTTGTGGGCATTAACCAAATCTGCCCTGGTGCTCAAATCTTCTGGGTCCTCTAAACCGTAAGGCGGCTAAAAAGTAGTCATTTATCTTCAGCCCATTGACATGTGAAGGTGACTGAATGCATGGAAAGTCTTGGCTGGGCTTCGAATTTGGCACTTTCTGCACAGAAGCTGCATGTCAACCTCAGCAGTGGTGGTTTAATAAAAGCATTATGCTCTTTCCAGGTGGTATTTGAAGTGGAATTTAACAGCCCTAGGGGGGGCTACGTGGCAATCGATGACATCTCTTTCTCCCCTGTGTTTTGTAGTGATGAAACAGGTGGGTCTGTTTGGTCTCTCTCAGTTTCCTCGTATCACATCTCTCATAATACAAGAGAAAGCGTCCTATTAAAAAGTGTTGGGATTCATCCTATATATGTACGTCCCATATTTGCCATAGAGCCAACTATTGATACGTCTATAGCCAACTGTGACTTTGAGGTGGGTTTTTGCCGCTACACCCAGGATCACGTAGGATCTCCATGGAAGAGAATGTCAGTCAGACCCAACATCTACAGGACTGGAGACCACACAACAGGGGCAGGTAAGACACGATAACTTCGTGATCACACAGAAATGCAAGAAGAATAATGACTGAACAGATCTATTATGTTTGTTTTCTGCAGTTTGTCCTGTGTTTGATGTCTGCCCACAGGGTCCTTCCTAATAGCCCACTCACAGCTAATTCGAAGCTCAGGCTATGTTAGCCGCCTGCTAGGTCCTTTTTTGCCGGGCAACATGAAGTACTGTCTAAGGTTCCACTACTCGCTCCGGGGATTCAGCCAGACAGAAAAGGCTCTCGTTGTTTACCTTCAGGATCGGAGTGGAATCACAAAGGAGAAGATATGGACCCAGAATGATAAGTCCAGAGGAGTCTGGATAGAGACCGAAATTAACTTCCAGAGTTCACAGACTACCAGGGTAAAATGGATTAGAATGTGTAAAGGAGCAATGTTTTCTCTAGGTTTGTAAATCCCTTTTACTCCATGACAAGTCCATAGGTGTCCAGATAGCAACAGACATCTCCTTCCAAAACCCACAGGCCACCAGGTGGAAATAGAAAGGGGAATATGTCTAGGCACATCATTTCCTTAAACCTTGATTGCCCAGAAAGGGGACATTTAGATGAACACCAGTCAGCTTTTCAAGAGTCATTATAAGACATTATATTGTTACCCCTTAACCCAGGGGTCTCAAACCCAGGTCCTGTAGAGCCCCTGTCCTGTTGTTTTCACTCCAACCGCATGTATTTGCAACCTCATTCAGTGATTACCTATCTAATAATTAGAATCAGGTGTGCTAAATTAGGGTTGGAGTGAAAACCACCAGGACAGTAGCTCTCAAGAAGCAGTGTTGGAGACCCCTGCCTTAACCCATACTGAACCTGTTTCTCTGTTTTGTCTTCTGTGCAGGTGGTGTTTGTCAGCACATGTAAGAACTTCTGGGACTGTGGGTTAGTGGCTCTGGATGACATCAGCGTGACCCTTGGGTACTGTGATTTTACAGCAGGTAACTCCCCTTACAGGCCACTGACACCCCAGGGATATTGGGGAGTCGTATCTCTGTAATAAACACTGGGCCCCTTGAGAGTCATTTTGTTGCCCAACTGCAGGTGTTCCACTGTCTGTCCCTGGGCACTGTGACTTTGAGGGGGATCATTGTGGGTACATTCAGGACAAGGAAGGTGACCAGGCAGACTGGATTATGATGAGAGGGCCAACCCCAACCTCTTACACCGGCCCCAGGGGAGATCACACCACAGGACTCGGTGAGAATACCACCATAGATTCCTGTGACTGCAGTTTAATTGAGCCATCGTTTTAGTCTGTTTCCTATGTTATATTGTGATGGCTGGAGTTAGACCCTGCTGAACTCTGCTTGTCAGGGTACTACATGCACATTGAGGCGTCTAACATGCTGCCTGGTCAGAATGCCCGGTTACTCTCCAGTCCTCTGAGGGGGTCCAGGGGTCCTCAGTGCCTGCATTTCTTCTACCATATGTACGGCACCAGTACCGGTGAGCTTAGTGTCTATCTGAAGAAGGATGGAAATGATGTGTTGCTATGGAAACGGACCGGAGAGCAGAGCATCACCTGGTTGAGAGCCACCGTGGAATGGCAAAGTGATCAACAGCATCAGGCAAGTGATGAAATACCTAACTTCCTACAATCCCTTTTCTTATCAGTAAATTAACAACACCCTTATACAAGGCAACAGCAAACATGTCAATTAATATATTGCATGTCACTAACGAATTTCAGTTGATTACTACAATTCCCTCTTCGGCCAAGCATGGAAGTTTGAAGAGTCTTATTCAAGACGTGTTCAAGCCAGATACCTGTTTGATGATTCATTGTTTGTTGTCTGTGATTGCTATAGATAGTTTTTGAGGCGATCAGAGGTTCCTCTATAAGAAGTGACATAGCCCTGGATGACATTGTGTTTGAAAGTGGACCGTGCCCAGGTATTGAATATGCCCTATTGGGCTTATACAACCTCAACAAAAATGGACTGTAATGAATTGTTTTGCTTAGTGTAGTTTTTCAAATAATTTTTATGATTGGTTGTATTTTTTCGTTACAGACACTGAAGTGAGAAAAACAACCCATTCCCCTCGCAACTCAAATGACATTGAGTGAAGAAACAGAGGACAGGAAGTGTGCTGGATAGGATAAATGCACCTCTAAATGTACTTCTAACATTTCTTTGTTGCATATGTGGACAGAACATTTGCACATATTGTCATATGTGATTTTCAGTTGAACTCAATTATTTTGCATAAGAAGATCTTAATAAAAAAATGCTATACATCTATTAATTTATCAATAATATGAAATTAGATCCTATCTAAACAAAACATCTTATATTTGAAAAAAGATGTTCTAATTCGAGAGTTGAGACATAACAATTGATAAAAACTATAAAATAATCTAATCAGATTAAAGACACAGCTCTTTACATATAAAGACATATTGAGAAAAGGAATTTGCATATTTGCCACGTTTTGTAAAAGAGATTAAGTATTTACAACCTATCAATTCAACATATCACTGTACACACTGCATAACTTATTACATACAGTACAGTGACTTCCTAAGAGTTGCGGGGAGATCAATAAATCAACTTCGGGGCTTTGTGATTTAAATTATGTTATTCATGTTCAACTTTTAACTAATAAACAGGCTTTAAATTGAAATTAATAAATCCATCCACTCGCAAAAGAAATAAACTTCACTACAATTAAGGTGGATATCCCAAATATGTTCCCACCATATAGATATTATCTTTATCATATTGATGTAGGCAGTATGAGGAAGAGACAGATATCTGGTATGAGGGAGAGGAGGATACAGGAGTTAAGTTGAAATAATGTACTGAGGTAACCCTATTAGTAACATATATATATATCTACATATATACAACCGTGGCCAAGAAGAGGTTCAATTGTTGTGAAGATGGCTTCAGGGCGCCCAAGAAAGTCCAGCAAGCGCCTGGACCGTCTCCTAATGTTGATTCAGCTGTGGGATCGGGGCTCCACCAGTGCTTGCTCAGCTTGCTCAGAAAAGGCAGCAGGCAGGTGTGAGTGCATCTGCATGCACAGTGAGGTAAATACTTTTGTAGGATGGCCTGGTGTCAAGAAGCATTCAAAGAAGTCACTTCTCTCCAGGAAAAACATCAGGGACCGATTCTGCAAAAGGTACAGGGATTCGACTGATGATTACTGGGGTAAAGTCATTTTCTTTGATGAATCCTCTTTCCGATTTTTTGGGGCAACCGGAAAAACGTTTGTCCAGAGAACAAAAGGTGAGCGCTACCATCAGTCCTGTGTCATGCCAACAGTAAAGCATTCTGAGACCATTCATGTTTGGGGTTGCTTCTCAGACAAGGAAGTGAGCTCACAATTTTGCCTAAGAACACAGTCATGAATAAAGAATGGTACCAAAACAACCTCCGAGAGCACACTCCAAGAACCGTTTGGTGATGAACAATGCCTTTTCAGCATGATGGAGCACAAAGTGATAACAAAGCGGCTCGGGAAACAAAAACATTGACATTTTGGGTCAATGGCCAGGAAACTCCCCAAAACGTAATCCCATTGAGCACTTGTAGTCCATCCTCAAGAGACAGGTGAACAAACAAAAATCCACATATTTGTAAGGATTGTTCGTGAACAGGCGATGGTGTGGATCCAATTGCACGACTGAGGAAAACAACTCCTGAGGGGGATAGACGTAAGGATCCGTAGTGGTAACAGCAGTAGTGGTATGTTGCACTCGGATTATTGATGAAGGCACACGTCCAGGAGTGTAGGAGTAGGTCTGTATATATATATATATATATATATATATAT
>JACXGK010008434.1:0-22408 GCA_016801125.1 Novumbra hubbsi
ATCGTTTTAAAGAGCTCACTGAAGTTAGGTGTGGTACTGTAATAGGATGACATTGTTGCAAAAGTCCCTTCCTTCCTAGATATTCCACAGTCAACTGTAAGTGGTATTATTGCAAAATGGAAGCATTTAGGAACCACAGCACTTCAGCCACAAAGTAGCAGACCACTTAAAGTTACAGGGGTCGCAGAGTGCTGGGGCGCATAGTGCATAAAACTCTGGAGCAGTGGAAACACTTTTCTGTGCTGTGACGAATTACACTTCACCATCTGGCAGTCTGATGGACGAGTCTGGGTTTGGTAAATGCCAGGAGAATGTTTCTTGCCTGAATGCATTGTGCCAACTGTAAAGTTTGGTGTAGGTGGGATACAACTATGGGGTTGTTTTTCTGGGGTTGGCCTAGGCCCCTTATATCAACTGAAAGGAAATGTTAATGCCTCAGCTTTCTATGACATTTTGGAAAATGCTATGCTTCCAACTTTATGGGAACAGTTTGGGAAAGGGAATTTTCTGTTCCAGCATGATTGTGCATGATTGTTTCCCAAGTGCATAGATCATGGTCCATAATCTCATGGTTGGATGAGTTTGCTGTGGAAGAACTCGACTGGCCCACGCAGAGCCCTAACCTCAACCCTATCAAACACTTTTTGGATGAACTAGAACAGAGATTGCAAGCCCGCCCCTCTTGTCAACGTCACTGTCTGACCTCACCAATACTCAATTGAACAACTCAATATTATTGTCTATGAAGTTAAAATGGGATGTCATACAAGCTCCTGTAGGTGTAATGTGTAAGTAATTATTTGTTCTGAAAAAGCTTTTGTGGTTAAAATCCAATTTGGAAGTAGTTTCTACATTTGGCATTTAAAACCAAAGTTTAGGCAGGAGAAATTAGCTTATCCTGTTATAATATGTTCCCACTGTAAAATTATCTTTATTAGCCTACGCGTGTTCAAAAATATATAATATATCTGTAATATCACCATCTATTATAATTGTCAAAAAATAATTAATCCAACTACAGTCATGATGAACAACCATCATTGTAGTCAGTAAATCAGCTAGCTATTTAAGGATCAAACTATCAAAAACAACACTCCAATAAACCTGCCCTGGAAGAAAGCCAGAGCAGGAAGTAAAGCCCTTACAGGTGTTCTAGCTCAACCAGCTTAGCACATCTACACGTGCCTTCGCAAGAAGGTTTGCTGTGTCTCCTAGAACAAGAGCAAGGAGGAGATACTTGTAGTTGGACCATTACACGAGGAGAGCTGGTCAGGGATGTAGAAGGACCGATATCTGCCCCTTTGTGCGTGAAGAAACAGGATGAGCACTGCCATATAAAATTACCTCCAGTGGGCTACTGGTGTCCAAACTGTCGGAAAACGAACTTTAATGCAACCTGTGCTCACAGCCCAGAAACGTGAGAGCTCGATTGGTAATTGCCAGAGAACACAGACAATGCCCGGCCATATGTGACCAGTGTGTAGGCAGTTCCTGGATGATGAAAACATTTATGTCATTGACTGGCCCTCACGTTCCCAAGACCAAAATCCAGTTTACAACACCTGGGACGTTTTTTATGGTCCGACATCACAGTAGCCTCTCCCAGAGCTCAGTGATGCCTTTATCCGGTCTGGTGGGAGATCCCCAAGGACACCATACAATGTCTAGTCTGGAGCATGCCCAGACGCTGTCAGGACTGCATGCCTGTCGGGGACATACACACTACAAAGTCACATTATGAGTTGCCATGATGAAATTCAGGCATCCTGTGATTTTATTTGTTTACTTAGATTTTTGGTGTGAATTCGTGTCCAGCCCTGAATTGGTTGTTGATTTTGGTTTCTGTTGTTATGCGATTTTGTTCTTCATGCATTACACAGTATACATAACATTATGATCTTTCATATATTTAGTTCAAGTGTAAAACTCTTCATCTCTGAGTCACCATTTCATTATTGATGTTTAGGCTGGTGTTTTGTGGGTTACTATTTAATGAAGCTGCTAGTTGAGGACATGTAAGGCATCTGTTTCTCAAACTAGACACTATTGTGTTTGTCCACTTGCTCAGTTGAGCACTGGGGCCTCCTGTTCCTCTATTTTATCTGATTAGAGGACGTTTGTACTCCTCTGTATGTACAAGGTGGAAAGAGCCGTAGGCTGCTATCTTAGTCCAGAGACATGAATAGAAATGTAATGGGTGCGATTTGACGCAAATTTGCATCAAACTCACCAATTGGTCTGCTAACAGAGACGAATGCACACCAATGATTTCTATTTTTTTCTTCATTCTTCAGGTATTCAAATACTTTGCTCAGTATAGAGAAATCAATCTAGTTAGGATTGCTAAAATGGTGTGTCTTCTGTCATGCCCTGGATGCTGGCCCATGGCCATTTCAGGGCATGCTGGCTAGAGAGGCCTCTAGCCCTCTCTATGCCATTGTTGGCTCCCCAGTCTGAGCAGCTGCATTCAGTTGACTCTGATTGGGGAGCCTACTTAGGCTAGGCTACAGCCACACTAGGTGTGGTTGATTGTTTGTTCTGTTCGTCTCAACAACGTTCACGGTTTGTCCTTCGTTTATTTCCCTTGCTTGTGGATATGCTACACCTTTCGTTCGTCAGTCGCTGTTGTTTCAAGTATAGTTATCGTCCTGTTTTAATGCTGTTGCTCCAGCAACTTTTGTTTACGTTAGCCGTGTAGTTTGTGTTACGTGTTGTGGAAATAAATCACCTTTACTTTCAAAATGTCTGCTTTTGGTTCCGCACCTCACTACAACCGTGACATCTTCAAAAATACTGCTAGCAACTTCAACTGACTATCTGTAATTCACTGGCGGGACATAACAATTTGTGGAGTCCTGATGGGCTGAAACTAATGTAACTACACATATCTAGGTTGTGTAAAGATTTGAGTTTATTTTCAGAAAATGTCAGCACATTCAATTTATTGTTAAATTTATGTTCTTTTCCTCTTGCATAATTTGGAAGATGGAGGTAGACATTGGCACCTGGCAGCTCTCAATAATCAGCCTGGGGAACAGATTGTACACTTGCATTTTTGTTAACTCATCAGTTTTTGAGTGCTGAAAGATTTTGGCTAATCATAGCACTGTTGGCAGACATGCCCCAACCAATTTGTCAAACTTTGTCTCGAGAATAAGGCTATTCTTTGTATAACAGAATAACTATACAACAACATGGAGGGTGACATTTCAGCCTCTGAAAATACCCATAGTTCGCATACCCATCCATTTCATAATTCTATATATTCATGCATACAACTCTATATATTCATGCATTAATCAATAAGGCATAAAGTAACCCTATTCAAATCAGATGAGTCTCTGGTTTGGTGTTGGTGTTAGAGGCCCACAAGCTATGCTATCAATTTAACCTTTTAAGGTCTAAGGCCTTATTGGGATTTCCAAATCCACCAGGCACTTTCTTGACATTTTGACCTCTCAGGAGGTTATCCTTCATGGTAGAATGATGTCTTTTATATTGTGGATTCTGAAAACCCTTAACTTGAAGAAGGATGAATAGATAACATTCTTTGCAAAGACTTCAAGAGTATGTTAATGAAAATGTGTGAAGAGAATATAAAAAGACGTATGTTGACATGTCGTTGTTTTTATTGAGAAGCACATAGTATCCTCCAACAGGTAGGGCTTTTTATTTCACATTTGGACATCCTTAGGGGTTCAAAACCACTACAAATTGTTTATTGTTTGAAAATGCAACATAATATACCAACAATCTGCATTATTGCTTCTGAAAACTTTGAAATATCAACCACAATTGTCCATTCTGGGTCCCTATATGAGTGTGATGTAACATTTTATACATAAATCTGATTAATCCCAGAATTTTGTTTTTGTTTTTGTGGCAGAGATTTGGAAAGTTTCTGCTTCACAAAAATACACATACGACATGTCATTCTTTGCATGTGCTTTTATGCACGATAACACAACATACAATAGCAATGTCAAATCAAATAATTTATTGTCAAAATACAAAATTATCTATTCAAAATCTTGCCAAATACAACATTGCATAAGTTACTACACTCAAGGAATAGCTCTGAAATTGTTTATTTGAATGAAATGTTTGCATACACGTCATGATATATAAGACATGTTGTATACTAATAAAACAATAAAATAATCTAAATAATTGCTGCTTTTATCCTATTTATACCGGATTAAACCCAACTGTACAAATACTACAGTTTCCAGCATATTAAGGAAATGCTTTATTATCTTGTCACCAGTTATTCATTATGTTTGGATGAAGATTTAACGAATAACAATTTACTGCCCTCTTTTTGTCAGCCCACAAACAACAGTATTATCTTTCTTTAAGGGTCAGTACTCAAAATGAAAACTGGCCTTTGGTAATGGTTTCTGCAAGCATGGAGAACTGTTTTCTAGGGTGAAAGAATTTGAGATGACTATGTGCACATCGTGTTCAAGTGTTCAGAGCGTAATTTATAATATATCCATGTTGACTGTTTACTTTAGCAGGGGCTATTGCCACTCATAGAAGGTTTTGTAAAAGCGTTGCCCCTCCAGTGTACCTGTTTTCCCTTTAACTCGCACCAACACAGGGGACACTGATTCAAATTCGCTTATGCTTCCTAACTGGGCAGATTGTTTAATTGAGTTGTACTGTGATGATTAAGTGTTCCCTTAATTTTGTGAGCATTGTAATTTCCTCTTAAAGTGATTATTTTAAACATAAACATTTGCTTTTTTAAGAATAATGACGATAGATGACAATCTCTTTTAAAACAATCAAGCTAAATGTTGATGTTTATATCATGCATGGATTAGAATGAAAAGGAATAGAGTCTTTGAATGCAATTTGTAGTTGCAAAATATATTCAGTTGCAAAAAGTAATTTCACCATGTGATGGGTGTCCCCCGGCCGACACACATAGTCTTAAGCCTCTTTCACATGACTATGTAGCATGGCGGGCTCACCACAGCAGTAGTGAGTACCTACCAACAGTGATATGAGGAGGGACAAATCACAAACCGGCGACAGGGTATTGGGTGCCCAAGGCTCATCGTTGCACAAGGGCAACAGAGGCTATCCCGTCTTATCCAAACTGACAGAAAGTCTACGGTGGCACAAGTCACAGAAAATGTTAATGATGCTACAGGGGGAAAGTGTCAAAACACACAGTGTATTGCACCCTGCTGCGTACAGGGTTTTGTAGCCTCAGACCGGTCAGAGTGCCCATGATGACCCCCTGGCCACCGTCGGAAGTGCCTAAAATGGGCACACAAGCGTCTGAACTGGACCTTGAGCAATGGAAGAAGTGGGCGGTCGTGTACATAGATACTGAACATTCATGTGGACGTCAATTTGACACATGCCACAGACCAGGTACACCCCTTCATGACAATGGTATTCCCTTATGGCAGTGGCCTCTTTCAGTGAGATAATGCACCCTGACACACAGTTCACTGTTGTTGCATGCTCAATGGGGTTTTAGGCTGGGGGTTTTGTAAAAGCACCATGAGACAACTGCTGATGTAAAAAGGGCCTAATAAATACATTTCATTAATTGATTGATTGGTTTGAGAAACATTATGAAGACTTCAAGGTGTTGCCCTGGCAAATTAAGCATCTGTGGAATGTGCTGGACCGCCAAGTTCAATCCATCTAACTTGTACAATCAATCATCATTTTAATTTCCATTCAATTCTGAAGGTTCATTTCTTAATTATAAAAAAAATTAAACCAAGGCATTAAAGTAACATAAATAAAATAAAAGGATCCAATTTACGTAACAAACTAGTATGGGAATATTCATTTTTCTCAAGACCTTAAAAAAACATAACGTCACATAGCCACTAAGAAATAGTAGTGGGGTGAGCCAGTAGGGAAGTAAAAGCCACAGTGTCTTCATGGCTGGGGGCTAATAAGGATAGGTCCTCCGGAATACCACAAGGAGCATGGTTGCAGGTTGAGGTTTAGCACCTGAGATAAAATTTGACAACTGCTTTCTCTGCCTAATGTTTAAAAAGATGTGTGAATAGGTTACGGTGCAATTTGGTCTGTTGCTCTTAGTCAGGCTCTTTGTAGAAACTGACCCTATTCATTATAGGTGACCTTCAAGATATCTGTGTTGAATGGTATGTGTTTGAAACCTATTAAAAAATAGGTGCACTTATCTAAGGTCAAAGCATACTCATTTTGCTGCTCTTGCTACAGCAAGTGTGCATCGTAGTATATTAGACGGTACGTAACATCATATAGATACAACCAACTGTACAGTTCATTGGAGCGTCCATAGCAACCATTTGGTATAGAAATCTACCAATCAAATAAATGACCAGTTGTCTTGGATTGCAACTTTGTAAACATAGCAACCTCAGACTGCATAGTTAACCTTGGGCCTAGCAACACTTGCTGTGCTAACATCAATCCCCATCTTTTTTGGCATTTGCTTACTAAAGAGAAATGTGAATCATCAGTAACACAGCTAAATATGGTGAATTTAGCTGTCTTAACCCTGTGAAGCCTAAAACAACAAACAATATTCCGAAAATTCAGATTCCTTTATATTATAGTGTTTTTAGGACCTTTTGTCAACAAATATAATTTGACAATTGTGCTTAATAATTTACATATATTATTTTTTTTATTACATTTGATACATCAGGCACACCCTTTCACAACAGTTTTAACCTGCTATTTTCTGTGAATAGAACGGGGCACCAATGGTGGACTTGCCAATTCTTTCATTCTCTGGCGATTGCCAATCCAGCTGCACGGTGCTGGTCTGTGATCACAGGTCCAACTAGAGGACGTTGGGCTCTAAGGCCACCCTCATGGAGTCTGTTTCTGACAGTTTGGTCAGAAACATGCACATCAGTAGCCCGCTGGAGGTCATTTTGTAGGGCTCTGGCAGTGACCCTTCTGTTCCTCCTTGACAAAGCAGCAGATACCTGTTCTGTTGCTGGGTTGATGTCCTTTAAGGCCCTGTCCTGCTCACCTCGTGTAACGGCCCGTCTCATGGTATCTTCTTCATGATCTTGAGACTGTACTGGGAGACACAGCAAACCACTGTATGTTGCGATGGCACGTATGGATGTGCCATACTGGAGGAGCTGGTATGCGGACTATCATATGCAACACCATTCTGTTTTTGGGGTGTGTCCTGCAGCTGCCTCTCCAGTTCACCTGTTGTCACTTTCATTTGCACCAGGTTACATTAATTTACAATATCTTATGCTACCAGAAAGTTTTGTCGACTTGGTGTTATACTGTGATAATTGTGTTCCCATAATTTTTTGAGCAATGCATATGTATTTTTTTATCCTATTTGCGATATTTTCACTGAATGTATTCATCCAGATGATTCAGTAACCTTGTGTACAATGTTATAATCTACGATATCTTGTCTGTAATATTGTTGTCATTTGGCTAATTCAAAACATTTGGCTGTATATTCAGTGTTCGTAAGTGGTAATGAGTACAGTAGGATACAAATGGATTGTTGAAGGGGTTTCATTAAATGACATTTTGGAGAACAGATGGGCCTTGGAACTGGGTGGTTTTAAAAGTAATTGCCCTATAGTTGCAGTAGCTGTGTAATTGGAAGACCAGGATTGATTCCACAGAAGGCAGTGCAATTGTCATGCACAATCTGGGTTTGGGGGGTAGCAATCAATGCAATATGTTTGCCTTGCATCTTCTAGCAACTATTTGTGGTGGCTTGGGTGCCTGAGAGTTCAGTCAAGGAAAAAGGTTGTAGAGCGCGTTTCTTCCTGCGCGTTGGGAGTCTAATATTGATTTTCAAGGTTGAGTGAACAGCCGGATAAGAATCACAATAGCAGTCGATGTGTTCTAGAAGACACATCCCAACATCAACTGTTGCTACGATGTGTAACAGTGCCTTAATAAGCAAATAACCCAAACACCGGTCTTGGGGGCAATATTTAGTGCATTACACTGCTTGAGATATTGTGTATACCCATAAGTGACATGAACTGACATATGACCCGTTCGGAACAGTGGGTGTTTTGCCTTTCATACGTTTTAATTGTATTCTCTTCTTTCCCTTACAAACAAAAGCAACATGAGAGTTGAAGAAATAAACTGCTATAATAACCATGAAATAAAGACACATATGATGGAATTATTAATTAATCATTATCATAGTCCTCTGCATCACAAATCATGAGGATAGTATACAAAAGGGCATGAAGTAACTGCAAACAATTAACCACATAACAAATTGCAATGACAAAAATGCACTTAATCTGGTTATAAAGTCAAGATCAGGGGTCAGCAACCTTTTCTATTCAAAGAGCCATTTTCTCCCATTAGCCATCAATAAAAATGTGCCTGGAGCTGCAAAAGCTACTTGATGTCACAGCTTATATAGTTATACTATATATTCAAAAACTATAGTTTGTATAGTTAGCATTAATGAAATTATAGAACAGGAATAAAGACAATTATTGACATTTCATTTATGTTTTATTAATACCAAATAGGCATGTGTAGGCCTATTAAGGTCAATTAAATAGAAAAATGCAGGTCTATATGAATCTCAATGTGCTGTAATTCTCTTCTTTTTTTTCTCAGCCACTATACAACCATCAACCGTCGCACCTGAACATAAAAACAGAACTACATCAATACAGGATAAACATTTTTTTTTACAAATATTTAAAAATATATATTTTCAGCAACACAGTATCACTTCAAACTCCAAGATAAGAGCCGTTCCCTTTGAAAGATTGTCAACTTTTTTTGTCAAAGCCCCAGAGAGCAGCAGTAGAGCCGTTCAGGAGCCACATGCGGCTTGCCAACCCCTGATCTAGATAAAAGGCATGCTGCCCCAAAAAACCTAGGACATCGAGACATTAATTCAATTAAATTGTGTAATACAAGTTGAATTTTGTTTTTATCTTCATCTGCAATGACAAAGGCAAATACCATTTCAGAGAAAAAAGCTTATTACACAAATATTACAAGCTAATGTTACAAAACATCAGTTAAATCAAATTATCTTAACACTCTCACCACCACGCTAAATCTTAACACAGATACTCAACTGACCACACAGATTTGCTAGAGTGAAGTGACAAGTGAGGCGTGTCTGACCACCCTGCAAGTTGCTAAGTCAATTTGCACCACACTTTGCACACTCTCTGTTAGTCATGAAAAGGATTCCAACACCTGACCAAAATAGTTAGGCTTCTGCAGGCTACACTATGATCTGTAGCTGGCTGCCAACTTGGCTTAAACACCCAGGCTTTAGACTACGTATGTAAACTAGAAAATAATCAAATTAAATTTGATTCATGGATTAACACTAGGAGCGCAGAGTCATTGTTACCCCCCTAAAGCACCCATGTCCACCCTCGTTTCATACTTATTGTCATGTCCTGGCCGGGGTCCCCTAGCCTTCTCTATGCTTTGGGTCTTACGGTCAAGACTTGACACACAGAGAGGCCTCTAGGCACTGTGAGCTCCCCAGTCAGAGCAGCTGTGATCAGTTGTCTCTGATTGGGGAGCCTACTTATTTTAGGGTTTTTCCACACTCTGGTGTGGTTTATTGTTTGTTTGTAGTCACAACGTTCACGTTCCTGTTTTCATTTAATTCAATTCACAGTGGATACGCTACACATTTCTTGTAAGTTGTTTATATGTTTTGCTATGTCATTTAGCACCTTTCATTTTACGTTTACAGTTCGTGTAGTTTTTGTCTTGTGTTCTTTGGATTAAATTCACCTTTCATTTCAAAATGTCTGCGCTTGGTTTCGCATCACACTATGAACGTGACACTTATTACCCTAGTAGATTTGTGTCAATAATGTCTCTGTAAATTTGCCCATTCATCCTTCCTTAAATTATGTGAAGTTTGCCAGTGCCATTTGCTGAAAAGCAGCCCCACGCCATGATGTTCCTATAGTGTTTTTAGGGTGATGTGCAGTGCCATTTGTCCTCCAAACATGGTGTGTATTATGGCATCCAAACTTTTCTCTCATCTGACCACACTGTATTCTCCCAATATTTTACTGGCTTTGCCAAATGTTGTGCTGCAAACTTTAAACAAGCTTGTTTATTTCAGCAATGGAGTCTTGGGTGGTGAGCGTGCATACAGGCCATGGAGGTGGAGTGCATTACTTACTGTTTTCTTTGAGACAACAGTACCTGCTAATTCCAGGTCTTTTTGATGCTCTCCAGAAGTGGTCCTTGGCTCTTGGACAACTCTTCTGATTATTCTTTACACTCCTCTGTCAGACGTCTTGCGAGGAGCACCTGGTTGAGGCAAATTTATGGTGAAATGATTGTCTTTCCACTTCCGTATTATTGCCTCAACAGTGCTCACTGGAACATTCAGAAGCTTAGAAATGTGCTTGTAACCTATGCCATCGTTATGTTTTGCAACAATTAGGTTGTGAAGGTCTTGAGACAGCTCTTTGCTTTTACCCATCATGAGATGTGTCTTGTGTGACACCTTGGCAATGAGATATTTTTGTAGGCCATAAGTTGGGACTGACCCTTAATTTGAACGTAACTAGCACTGACAAGGGGCTAGATTCCTTTTTAATTACTGATAGATTTCAGCTGTTGTCTTGGCTTCTCGTGCTTTTTTGCATCTCCCTTTCTTCATGTGTTCAATACTTGTTCCCTGTGTCATTTCACATTATTACACATGACTTAATTTCTGAACGTATTTGTTTTGGTTTCTTTTTATGTATGGATTGCTTGAGTTTTACATATGGTGAAAATTTCATATCAACAGCACCTTCGGAAATATATTTAGTGAGAAAAATGGTGACATGTTCAATACTTATTTCACCCGCTATATATTTGATAAACTCATTTCATGAATGTTTTAGTTAGTTAGCAAAATATGTTGCACAAAGAGTCCTGGCACCTTAGTAAATAATACATTTACCTCATCAGCCTAGAAGTATGGGGCCTTGTCAGGGTGATTCTAAATTCCTCCCGGAAATTAGAAGAAATCAGAAGCACTGTACATGACTGATGCAGTAAAGCGCCACTAAACCAAGACCTCTTGGCTTGGAAAGGAAACATTTGACATGCCTGTAGACGGAACAGAGGATTAGCCAGAGGAATCTCGTCAAACTAACCCTAAAGAGGCTCTCATCAGCCTCAAAGTCCTATGCCCAGCTCGAGTTTAAACCACTCAGGGTTAGCATGTGAGCCTGGCCATGCTTCTTATAATGAGCTTGAAACACAGGAACTAAACAGAGCTGAGAATCAAGGACGGCAGAGGAGCTTATGTCAAACTTCAACACAACTCAAGGGCAGTTTCCAACAGACATTGCATGAGCTGAGATGAACAACAGAAGAAGTAGCATTACCCAGGCCCAGACGCAGCAGGCACCTCATAGAGGTCGAGAGGTTTAAAAAAGCAGCCGGGGCAAGGACATGGCCAGGAATGCGAACCCAGCCCTAGAACCATTGTCAGCATTTGCTGCTTGCACAGGCTGGCTCAACTCAACCTTGCAGTGACAGACCACAGCGAAAACGCTGTGGGGATGTAACCCAAGGTGCACGGTTTCATTGCCACCGTGGCAGAAAGCATAGTCGCATCTAAAAGGTATGAAAAAAAAGAAGTGACAGAAAGAGAACAACCTTTATAACTTCCAGCTAATAAATACAAATTGACTGGCAATTGCTTCTCTGTACGTGTGGTCATTATGTTCAAGGTAATGTAATCATTATGTATTATTACAGATAAACCCTTCCAGATGTTTTAACTTATTCAACCAGCGAAGTACTAACAATGTATTTCTTGTAATAGCAGCTACCATATTTTACAGACTACACTCTTACCGAGACAAAAAGTGTGGTTAAGGAAAATAGAGAGGAGAAATTAAGCAGGATGTAAATTCATATTTTACTGAGACGTAATAAAGCAAATTGAGAATTTAAGTGAAGACACTTAGAACAACCACACCCCCAAAGCTGTAGTTTGAAGGACATTTACAACTTGGCTTGAGTTTACTATAGACAACTGTATATGTCGCATCGGATGACAATACGTGATTAAATTAATCTTATTAGGGAATGTGGTAATGCAAGCAATGTGTGCCATAAACTGACAAGGCATGTTATGGCATATAATTTGTTATGTCATGGCAGTGTTGAAAAGTAAAAGCTGTCCTATAATGCTAGGTGGGTTTTTCCATATGAATAATTCCTCAGAACATCAAATATGTCTCCCAGCCAAATATTCATCAGCTATTTAAAAAAAAATACAATTGCTTAGTGCACATGATTTTCAAAGCTGCACTTTTCTTGAAGTGTCAACAGAGACGTGGTCTTGTCATGCTCTTTTTGTCAAAATGAAACATATCCGTTCCAAATATTTTAGTGTTAATTATAAAGCTGCTTTATAGTTTTGAGTGAAACCAGCAACAGACGATCCTACCCCACTTCAAAACAAAGGGGATAAAAGTACAATGCTGCATAATGGAATTTAATTCAGTCGCACAAAAGCCCTAAGAACTACAGTTCTTTTGTTTAGTGATTCAATTAAGTTTGAATATGAAACAATCCAGCAGCAATGGAAAGCCAAGCTCACAAGAGGGAAAGACATGAGAATGCAGTGAAGATTAAAAACTGCAATGATAAAGTTGCGCATCCCAAATTCTCGGTCTGTTTTGTCATCCCTTTTGGCACGATACGGTGCAAAAACCTGCAGTCTGAACTGTAGTTGGCATCCTGTAATAGAAGATGTGTGTAATCAGGTTGTTTCAGCCAAATCCCTGTTGCGATTCTACTCTTTCTCAGGTTGGCTTGTTGTGTGTAGAAAGGTACAGTTGCTTTCCATTGGAGAAAGCATGTTACAACTCCCTAGCATTGGGGGGTGTGGTGTGCTGGTATGTTTTAGGAGAATGTCATTGAAAATAAGTGTTCAAACCTGACTAGTTCTTTTTGTGCCCACCCTACACAAACTGCAAGAAATATTGCACTATTAATTATTCATTATGAAATGTGTACTTCTACAACATACCCACCACTTGAAAATACAATTACTATTAAAGTTGCAGGTGATGAATCTATTTCAGTAACTGATAAAAGGGATTGGTTGAGTATCTTGACCGGGAGTTGAACTCAACCAGGCAGTTCGGACCGTCTCGGAGCTAAGCTCGGTAGTGCACAATGTAGTGAACCGTTCAGACATGAATATATTATGTAGAACAGACATGTTAGGGTGAAATAGAGATTGAGGTATTTCTGACATCTGCAAGATTCAGTAGGCTGCACCCTCCTGAATGTGACCCCTGGGGTATCTATTGTGTTACAGAGCCAATGGCTGAAAACAAATATACAGTATATCTCCAAGTTCATTCAAGGTAAACCTTTTACTGACACTGTTGGTATTTTGCATCTCATTATTAGGGCTGATTAAAATGCATTGGCAACATTAAATGTCACCGAAAGGCCATAGATTGTTATGCAAATGTTAAACATTTTCTCCTTCATATCAGGCCTCTTTCTTAGAAGGAGAAAATCAAAGCTCCTGTTACAGTTAGTTTGTCAAGCTGAACACCTAGTTCATATGAATTAAATTGTATTTGGCTCAACATGGCCAGCTGTGGTCAAAAGTTTACATACTTTTAACGAACATTTATGTTATGGCCGTATGAGTTTGCAATAATTACTACAACTCTTATTTTTCTGTGATGGAATCATTGAAGCACATACTTCTTCGTCACAGAAAACAGTCATAAAATGTTGTATTTTATGATTTTATTATGGGTCTTCTGAAAATATGACCATATCTACTGGGTCAAAATTATACATACAGCAATGTTAATATTTGGTTAAATGTCCTTTGTCCCTTCACCTTGATAAGGTGCTTTTGGTAACCATCCACAAGCTTCTGGTGGAATCTTTGATCCCTCCTTTTGACATATTTGGTGCAGTTCAGCTAAATTTGTTGGCTTTCTGACACTGACTTGTTTCTTTAGCAAAGTCCACATGTTCTTGATAGGGTTCAAGTCAGGACTTTGGGAAGGCCATTTTTTGACTTTCTTAATTTTAGCCTGATTTAGCCATTCCTTTAACACTTTTGATGTGGTTTTTCTATAATGATATGCATTATCATTTTTACTACAACCCATAAAAACATTACCGAAAACTTGCAATGATGCAGAATCAGATCAGATCGGGCAAATAGATCACAGCATTATATACTGTATAGAACATTGTAATGCTGTAGGAAACAAGTAAAAACGCCAGGCACAATATACAAGTTATTCCATCAACAATGGGCAATGTGTGGGTATTTTGTAGAAAGCTCTCAACATCATAGGGTACCTCAAATAGGTATAGGTGCAGATCAGTTTGGCACTAAGTGTTCAACTCCCATGCGAGAAACTTCGCTTTTGTTTCATGTTTCAAACCATAAACCTTCAACCATAAATCTACATTCAAGTGAGTTACAGTCTATACCAGTTACTAGGCAACCCACTACATAATGTCAGGATCTTTTATTCTGTGTTCTGAAGTGATTCATGGTGCTCCAGTCCCTTTGGCTATTCTTGGTGATCCAGCCTACCCGCTGCTTCCATAGCTGATGAAGGCCTCTCCCGATGACAATGGGTACATCACAACATGCACACTAATACAATTATTGACTCAGTAGCGCCTAGATGAAGGTGGACATTCAGAATGCTTGAAAGGAAGGTGCCGGTGCCACTGATGGACTTAAGAATCAGATGGGTGTCACTAGTTATGATAGCACGTTGTGTCCTTCACAATCTCTGTGAATGGAACAACGATGCCTGTAAAGGGGAACTGGCTCAGCAGTCCATGCGCTGTGCAGAAACTCAAAGGGATGCATGAAAAGACTGCTTACTAAAGACTGAGTGGCACTACTGGCAGAATTGTTTATGTAGTTGTGCGATAGTGGTGAAGTCTTCTGGTGTGAAATAATTGTTCTATCCAATGCATTTCGTTTTTGTACTTTTTATCTTTAGGGTTAATTAAGCAATAAGGCAACAAAGGGTGTGGTATGTTGACAATACAGCATGGCAAAGGGTTGTTTTTATATACAACACAACGCAGAGTGCCTGTGTACAACACTTGAGTAAGTTATTTTGGCCATACAACAAACCCTGACGTGCCTTATTTTTTCTTATAAACTGATGTTTATAACTGTGTTAATATGTTTTCATAAACCACAGATTTTAATTAATCTGTATTCAAAGTTTAAACTAACTTTATTACGAGCCCTAGGGTCCACATTTAAGACAAAAATGTTTCCCTGTCCAAATAATGTTGGACTTATTGTAATGGCTTGACTTTAGGTTTGCTTGTAGTAGCGAGTGAAGTGTTTGGATTGCAAAGTATTTGTATCGTTTACTAGTCTACCGTATGGATGAAAAAAACTGCTGACAAAACCAGCAAAAGTACGTAATGGGTGAAACATGCAATTTAGTGCAATAAGTTAAAACTCTTTTTTTAGGGGCAATTGAAAAATATATTTTAAGGATAATCATTTAAATATGACATCAATAAGATGTCGAAATACAAAAAGTATTAAACAAACTAACAAGTTTGTTGCAAAAAGTCCATTGGGGTCCAGCGTCAAATGCGAAACTATAGCCAAAAATAATTCATGTTGCCCTGGTTTGATTGCCCTTGAGGTGGTTGAGGCCTGTGTACAGGTGGTTGCTGGCACCTGACCCAGCAGAGGCAGCAATCAGTGATTGGCTGTGGACAAGGGCCTGCTGAGAAGCTGGTGTACGGGGGTTCCGGCCAACACTTTGAAGTGTATGCAACTATATGACATCATGCAAGCAAAAGTGCCAATCAGCTGCCTGTCAGTCTCAGTTTTCCTTTCTTGAAATGACGTGGCGATTACATGCAGCTCATTTGTGAACTCCTTTAAATCCTCTAGCTTTTTTATGTTCTCTCACACTCTCTTTCCCTCTACCTCCTTCCCTGATCTTTTTCCCTTGTTCTCCCTCTCTCACACACCCTTGATCACTCTCCCTCAGTCTTTTTTACTCACTTACTCTCCCAATAGTATTCATTACTATGATCATCTTCTAGAATTCTTTCCACCTGGAGTGAAAATGAAAGAGCCGAATAAGCTATTTATGCATCATTTGATTTTATGTATCTACCCAACAACTTCACTAGTACATGCTGTTCTGACCAAGAGTCAAGCCAATGCTGCTGGATCAGTCTGAATGCAATCAAAGTTACTAATTTGCACATAGCATTTTGATGAGAGATTGGGCTAAACATTGTATAAAATCAATTGAAATGGACATGACTACTGAAAAATCTGTTCTACCTCAAATCTCATACATCAGATTATGGTGTAATTATATACACATTTTTAGCGTGTTTTGTTACGGGATTGCAGCAGGGCAAACTCCAAGGTATCAATAAAATAAATTAATTTATTTTCATTTGACACTTACCCCTCTAAATATTACAACCAGAGTAAAAGTTATAAATGACTCATACCTCATGAAAGCGATGTCAACGTGTACTGTTCACAAACTAGCTTCACCACTGAATGTGTTGTAGATTAGACGTCTTCAAGTTTGGCCCACCTGATTAGTTAAGCATTAATAAAATAGAAAACATCTCGAAATATTCAAATAGAAATTTGAAATTGAGAAAATATGTATTGATTAGTAGTTGCACGTTATTGTTGCGATAAAGCATTAAATAAATAGTGCCAACAATGATTGTATCTCGCATAAACGCTGTTGCTCACTGGCTCTGAATACACATACAGACAAGCCATGAGTCATAGGAAGGGTGTGATGTTGATAAGTACTGGCTTGGGCAGGGCATAATCAAGCTTCTCAATCAATGAGAGCGTTTGAGGTGCTGCAGCGCACACATTAACCAAAACAGAACTGACGGGGACAGAAACATTTTAAAAAGTCTTACATGGTAATTTTCATTTTTAATCACTTCCAGACAGCAGAGTTGATAGAACCAAAGTTATTTGTAACCACTGCAAGGTATCAATTAAATGCTATACACACTGTTGATGCTAGCAAATCACCCACCAAAACAAACAGTGGAGGGACTAAACAGTGGGCTACATTGGATGCGTGTGGGACAAGTGTAGATAAACAAAAGCAAGACAAGCTAACACAAGTTATAGAAAAGTGGATAGCTACAAACTGCAGGCCAATTAGTATTGTGGAAGATGTTGGTCTTAGGAACGTTCTTAGGATCGCAACAAATGACGGCACACATGCCTCCATCAAGACGCAACATCACCAGAAAAATACTCGAGTTGTATGAAAAGGAGAGGACTACAAAAGCGACGGCGTTACAACATGCACCAACTGTTGCTCTCACTGAAGACTACTGGACATTGCAGAAATGAACAGCCACTGAGGAACGTTCACACACAACACCAAGATTGCAGTTTTTCCATTTCAGCTGTAGTTGGCATGGCAGAGGTTGGAAATGCTACTGGAGCCCTGCAGGTATATATTGCATCATATATTTCTCACTGTCCTATCTAAGTGCATGTGACAGAAATAGAGTGTCTGTATGTGTGTAAATATAGCATGAAAATGTAGAGGACATTTCTTGTGTGTATAAGTAAGTAAATGCCATACATTTGACAGAAATGGGTTTGATTTGTTTTCTGTTGCAGGTATTCGACTGAACTTCTGGGAGGAGAAAAGTATGTTTCATGCTCTGTGGGTCTGTCTGCTTTTTGCCATTTCTCTCCGGTGATGGAGAGCTCAAATGATGAACCTGCCTACGTGGTCAAATTCAAGTCTTTTCCTTTCAGAACAGACTTGGAGACATGCAAGGAAAAAGCCAACCTTGCATATCTGAAGATTGCTACTGCATTGGACCCGAGAGCTATGGACCTCAAGGGAATACCCAGAGCAGAGAGGGGTGAGGTGTGGGCCTCAGTCACCAACCTACTCAAAGAATAGAGGGTTGTTGCAGGAAAACCTTTTGGAACAACAACATCAGAGCCACCAAATAAAAAGTTTGCCCTACTGGCTGCTTCATCAGTCTGATTCTGAACAGGAGGAAGACTCATTTGAGAACAGTGTGCGTCATTAAATTGGTGATCCAAACATGCAGGCTCACACAGCAGGCAGGCCTCCGTTGCACAGACGTACTTGGTCACACCTGCAACATTCAAACCCTGTGAAGGTTGTTTTCTCTTGCTGGTCATACTGTAAAAAAGAAGGGAGTTTCTTTATCATCTGAAAATGTAAATTACCTTGTGTGTCTTAGCAATTGGCTTGGTGCAGATGAGTAAGAAAATGTAAAGTTTGAGGAATAGATAAATGCAGTTCATTTTGTCATTGTGTAAACAAAATTACTCAACTCAACCGTTTTTTGGGGGTCATTGTGTGAAGGGAAGAAGTCAACCATTAAGATTTACAGGAAATATTTTATACTGCGTAAAGGAAATACTGCTGTTAAAAAGCAACTTATCTGTTTAAAACGTTTTTGCACTTTTGTTTCATATAGCAGTACTTTTAAAATAAAACTGCGCAATACACTACTTTTGAATCCATTATTGAATTTTCCACATAACAATGCGATTAATCGCAATTAAAACATGTAATCGTTTCCCAGCACTAGTTTTGATATTATTATTTTATTTAGGGTTGGCAGTTATGGCATAGGTCATGTGATCTCAATGAGTAACTAAGTAACAATTTCTGTACAAGAACTAATTAATGAATGCAGTTAACATGGAGAAATGGCCACTTCGGATTTGTTGATAAATATATATATATATATATATATATATAGCGAGTAAAATAAGTATTTAACATGTCACCATTTTTCTCACTTAACACTAGAAGCGCCGAGCCATTGCTACCCCCCTAAATCGCCGTTTGGGCAAATTTTGCCCATGAGTCTACAGACAGGGACGTATTTACTGACACGTAATGGTCGCTAGATGGCGCATCTTGTACGGATCCAAAGTCAAGGCCGAAACTTTTGGGTGTCTGTTATCTTCTGTCACAGTGTTTTGATTCAGTGTTGCTCCGTTTTCGAGGTAAGGGTGTAACGATTGCAGTAACTACAATGTGTAAAGACGACGGTCTGGCTTGGTTTTATACGATATAATATTGCGTTCAACATTGCAGTTTACATTGGTGGAATAATACAAATGGCAAGGAAGAAAATATAAAGTCACCCAGCGTTCTTAGTTCGATCCCTCCTGTCTGCTACAACTTAAAATTTGCTTTTCCAATTGTCCCCAATTTTTTTTGAAAACCCAAATTGCTGCTTCCAGCTATATGTATTATTATTATGTTGTACATTAAAAAGTGGCGGAGAAAATAACGCATTATAAAATCTATAGAATGCGTTTTACACATTAACTTAATCTTCATTTTCAATCATCTCCCTCCTACACAATAGGCCGGACTAGAAGGAGCTATTCAAATTACAATGTTTGAAACATTTGTGTAAAATCACCTGATATGAAAATGAGCAATCGAATGGGTGTTTGTAATTAGTAGATACACTAATAGGTTAGTCTTAGGGAATTGCATTGTGCTCAGGGTTTCTTTGCTTGAGCTAGTAAAGAATGCACCCATCCCTCACCTAAATACCGCATTGCGAATCAATAGATTTGGTCTTAAGTCAAATTGCTAACATGTCTGGCTGAGATCACAAGTTTGGTTCCCTGAACATTGAACGCTGACTTTACATCTCCTTTTCGCAAACGCATTACAATATTGTCCGCTAACCGCTGACCAGTGTAGAAACCTAATGTTTCCCCCGGGTTGCAAATCAGAGAATGTCCACGCCGTTAAGTCTTCCCAAATCATACACCTTTATTACGAATGCACCCGGAGATCTGTCTCGCCGGACATGAAGATCTAAAGTCTGTTCACACCGGACACAGTTTAAATAGCCACACACACAATCGATGCATCATAGTTGCTGCGCGTGCTTCCTGGATGGGCGTGTCCCATCTTGCAGACCCCGTCTCTGGGCGTAGGGTCATCTGGTGACCAGTTGAGAGTCAGTTGAGGGGCCAGTTTGACAATAGTATATCGAACAGGAAACATCTACTGGCTCGTGTCTGCTTCTCCTCACTTGGGTTCCCTTATCAGTATCCGTGGGTGGGGGTCAAGCTAGAAGTTAATCTATAGGTTTCCATGCACAAAGTGTCCATTGTCTTATTCTCCTAACTTCCTGACCCCCCCCCTTCTTATGGAATGTCCCAAGTAACCTATTAACACTCCAGCCTCACTCTCTCAGGAATCTACTCCCCCAAGACATGATTCCAGTCCAACACCTAATATCTTTACTAATGAATTACACACCAGCCGGCCTACTTTCATCTTTCCATAAATAGGGTTGTGCATTCAACATATATTTTGTTTGCGGTTAACCAGAATTTAATGCCAAATGTGTCCGGTTTATTGGCCATGTATTGTGTAAAGCGACACTGCGCCTTGTTCATTTACTACAGTTTACCGCAAAGATATAACTTTTTTCCTCTTCACTGGGTAAAATGTGCCCTCTTCTAGTGGTAATATATTTCTAAAGGTGCTATTGACATGACATTTTTACTAGATGTTGGTAACAACCAAAGTTAGCCATACATACAAAGAAACCAAAGCAAATAAGCACAGAAATTAAGTTGTATAATAACGTGAATTGACACAGGGATAAAGTATTGAACATGCTCACTGATATTTATTTAATACTTTGTACAAAAGCCTTTGTTGGTAATGGCAGCTCCAAGATGCCTCCTGTATGGAGAAACAAGTCGCATGCATTGCTCTGGTGTTATTTTGGCCCATTCTTCCACACAAACAGTCCTCAAATCTTGAAGGTGCCGTGGGCCTCTTCTATTAATCTTGATCTCCAGTTCTTTCCATAGATTTTGAATGGCATTGAATTCTGGTGATTGGCTGGGCCATTCTAGCAGTTTTGTATTCTTTCTTTGAAACCATTTAAGAGTTTTCTTGACTCTGTGTTTGGGATCATTGTCTTGCTGAAATGTCCACCCTCGTTTCATTTTCATCATCCTGGTAGATGGCAGCAGATGTGTCAAGAATGTCTCCGCCCATTCATCCTTCCTTCGATTATGTGAAGTTTGCCAGTGCCATTTGCTGAAAAGCAGGCCCACACCATGATGTTCCCACCTCCAAACTTCATTGTTGGTATGGTGTTTTAGGGTAATGTGCAGTGCCATTTGTCCTCCAAACATGGTTTGTATTTTGGAATCCAAACATTTAGATTTTGCTCTCATCTGACCACACTATATTAACCCAGTATTTCACTGGCTTTTCCAAATGTTGTGCAGCAAACGCTTCAAAATGCTTTTTTTTCAGCAAAGAAGTCTTGCGTGGTAAGCATGCATTCAGGCCATGGCGGTGGAGTGCATCACTTACTTTTATCTTTGAGACAATAGTACCTGCTTATTCCAGATCTTTTTGGAGCTCTCCACAAGTAGTCCTTGGCTCTTAGGAAACTCTTCTGATTTTTTTTTTTACTCCTCTTTCAGAAATCTAGCGAGGAGCACCTGGTCGAGGCAAATTTATGGTGAAATGATTGTCTTTCCACTTCCGTATTATTGCCCCAACACTGCTTACTGGAAAATTCAAAAGCTTAGAAATGCCATTGTTATGTTTTGCAACAATTAGGTTGCAAAGGTCTTGAGACAGCTCTTTGCTTTTACCTTTATCATAAGATGTGTCTTGTGTGACACCTTGACAATGAAACCTTTTTGTAGGCCATCAGTTGGGACTGAACCAGCTTAAATTAATTTGCATGTGTTCAATACTTTTTCCCTGTGTCATTTCACATTATTACACATAACTTAATTTCTGAGCTTATTTGTTTGGGCTCCTTGTTTCTACTGTTTGTACGGAATACTTGGATTGTTACCAACATCTGGTGAACATTTTATGTCAATAGCACTTTTGGAAATATATTTAATGAGGTAAATGGTGATGTGTTTAATACATATTTCACCCGCTATATATAAAAAGGTATCAATACAAACTTTTTTCTTTAATCTCGTAGCTCTCAATAGCTATTTACAATTTGTAATCGTATGGCCTGTAAATGGTATTTGAAATACTCAAGACCTGTTTTTTAGCTGTGTTGTCAATGCAGAAAAAGACAAATTTACAACGTCTTTGGAATGTAGCAAAAAAACTATTTAGGAAACTAAATATTTTTATTGAATTACTCACCAATACTGGAGTAATGCTGTCACGGTGTTGTAGTGTGGCGGAACCATTCGCAGACATTTTTAAATGAAAATGGGTTTAATCCTTAACAACAAGACAAATACAAACTAACACGAACTGTACACGTAAAATGAAAGGACTAACTAACATAAAACGATATACAAATAACGTGTAGAGTATCCACTTGAAAAATGAACTAAACAGAGACAAACCGTGAG